>VWZQ01007867.1:162589-202242 GCA_013397015.1 Myiagra hebetior | reverse complement strand
CACCCAAAAAACCAAGGAAAAATTTAATGTGTGTCACTAAGTGTATGAACAGATGATTCCACACTGCTAGTATAATGCTCAAAAAATCCTACTGGTAAATACAGGACACTGGGATAAATACAGAATTTGTTCAATCCATCAGGAGATTCTGACTATATTATGTTCCCCTCTCCCTGACTTCTTGTCAGTTTCCCTCCCTTCCTGCCTCTCTTTCTCCTTTCCTACAACCTTTTTGCTTTCTCTTCCTCCTTCTCTTCATTCTTCTTTGGAAGTTTTAAAGGGCAAGAAGCAAACAAAGAATCAAACCTGTCAATCGTGTCCTGGGCGGCATCAAAAGAGGGGTGGATGGCAGGTTAAGGGAGGTGATTCTGCCCCTCTTCTCTGCCCTCATGAGACACCAGCCGGAGTTCTGCATCCATCTCAGGGACCCCTAGCAACAGAAGGACATGGACCTGCTGGAATGGGTCCGGAGAAGGACCATGAAGATGATCAGAGAGCTGAAGCAGCTCTCCTGTGAAGACAGGCTGAGAGAGCTGGGGCTGCTCAACCTGGAGATGAAAAGGCTTTGGAGAGACCTTAGAGCAGTCTTCCAATACTTAAAAGGAGCTTGCAAAAAAAAGATGCAGACTGACTTCTTGCATGGGCAGACAGTGATAGGGCCAGAGGGAAAGATTTTAAATTTAGAAAAGGGGAGCAGATTTCTCAGAGAAATTGTGGATGTCCCAGCCCTGGGGATGTTCAAGGTCAGGTTGGACAGCGCCCTGAGCAACCTGTTCTAGTGGGTGGCATTCCTGCCACTGTATCTGACCGTTGTTTTCTTGAGGAACTTAAGTTTCAATTTGTTTATAAGAATGCTCTTTCAGAAGGGAACAAAAAAAAGTATTCCTACAGCCTGAGGGGTTTAATCATATGTAATACTCAGAACCTTCTGCAAACATAGGACACTGTAAATTTTCTTGGAAAAAGAGAAGGAGAGACACACAAAAGCCCTTTTAAAGACTGCATGCAAAGCAGTGTAAACATGGGGATTGTTACATCCCTTCTGCAAAAATGAACTCCTTAAAAACCATAGTTTTATAAGCTATAGAAATAATTATATCTAATCTATTCATTTAAAATCCTCTTTATAGAATCATTATTTTATTGTATATAGTTGACTTTTTTCTCTTCAGAATGTCAGGGGAGAGTCATGCCGTGAAAACTGAGCTTCATTTATTTCAGTAAATACATGCTGTGCTCTGTACAAAATATAAAAGATGCAAGAATACTGGCATAAACTATCAGTGAAGGAGAATGTATTAATATCAGAATAGACTAATATGCTTTTTTTGTTGTTATATAGAATCTAAACTTTTTTTTCTAAAGAAAAAAACGAACTTTGTTTTTCAAAGAATTTACCTACTACCATTAGTCTTAATTTCATAAATGACCCTTCTGTGCTACAGAATATTTGCCAGATATAGTATATGCACCCCAGTTGCAGCACTCCTTCATTCTAAACCCTTTACTCCAAGAGAATTTAAATTCACATCACCATTTATCTGCCTAAAAAGTTATTTAAGTACTAGATTTTACACTTCCTCTGCTTGTCAGTGCTGCAGCAATGTGACACGCTTGTGATCAGTGCTTTGCTAGGAGTCCAGAAGTTTCTAAATGCAAACAGGTGTAACCTAAACATCTCTGTGCTGAACAGTTTAAAGTTCGTAAAGGCATCATAGTTCATTATTAAAAAAAAAAAAAAAAAAAAACCAACCTGTTGGTTGAGTTTTCCAATTTTGTAATGCTTGCTTTAATTGATGGTATGCAGCAGGTGAAGGGAAACTGAAGGAACAAACTGTAAATAGCTAAATCCTTTTAGGAATAAATAACTGTAGCATTTGATTACTATTTTACCCATCCAGGATGTATAAAAAGTGAGAAGAAGAAAAGAATCAAGCATCCAAAATCCATGTGGTATATTGAAGTAATAAAGTCAAGACCGTTGAAAAGTTGACTGCTTCTGAGGTACTGGTAGAATGAAGTCCTAGGAATGGTATAAATAGGAGTACAAGTTTAAAGGTGGAGTTTGTTTTGTTTTGTTTTTAAAGTGAGTGAACAGATATTGCGGTCCTTACCATTTACAGTTGAAAAAATTAACATACCAGTTATGACTGCAGTGAATTTTATGTTGGCACACATTTTTTGACACCTTTATTTAATAGTACCTCATTGGGAAAATAACCTGATTCTTTCCTTATGTGAAAAACTACCCTTCAGTCTCCTCTAAGTCCTTTGGTCCACTAGAAGTGCATCAAGTCTATGATTGATAAAAGTGTACTAGCATTTTGTTCTAACTCTACAGATGAGACTGACAGTAAAGGTGCTTGTTAGTGTAACTAAAAATATCCTCCAACAGAATGGGAAAATTAGTTTTATATTTCCTCTTCTGTTACTGTCAGAGCACTCAGTAGCTAGTTTTACTCCTACTTTGTATGAGTATTTTCAAGAAATCTTTTTCTTTTTTTAATAGAAAGTTGAATCTCTGTATCCATAACTTCAGTAATTTCATAATTCTGAAGAATTAATTTGACAAAAAGTGTTAGAAAGTGAGTGTCTATAGAAAAGGAGCAGTTTGTACCTGTTGCCTGGCAGTCCTAGCTGTCCTCAGCGTGAGACGCCGGCCCAAAGGAACCCTGGTCGCCTCAGATCCGAGGTGCCACGAGTTAAGTGGAGATGGATCCCACAAACGGGGGCTGCTCTACACGAGGAGAAGCAGGGCGCGAATAATCAGGCGAGGAGACGAAGGGTAGTGAGAGGGGGCTTCCCCGGAGCTCCTTTATTGAGAAGTCCTGAGAGAAAACTTCCGAGGGAAAACTCCGGAGGGGAAAGGGGTGCATGCTTCTTTTAAGGAGGGCAAATCTGGGAGGGGTGCCGGATAGCCAGCCAATAGGGAGTGAGAGGGTAGGAGGGTACAATGTCTGAGGGCCAACAAAATTTTTACAAGGGGGTGGTACACAAGCGTCAGTCAAATCCCAACCAATCATTCGACGCCTTCTGGGGGAATCTTCTGGAACCTGGGCTGGGCTCAGATGGTGGTGCCGCCCATGGAGTCCTCCTCCCAGGAGGAGTCTCCGTCCCCAGAGGCGGAGTCAGAGGCGGAGTCGGCGAGAGTGGCAGCCGCCACAGTTGGGGTCTGCCCCTCCACATGTACCAATGAAGTGAGGGATTTCTAACTTTACTTCGTGGTCTGGCCTATAAAAGGAGTAAACTCTGAAATCCCTCTTCTCACATTTGAGAGAAAAATCTCCTTATAAGAATCATTGACATGTGCTAGTAGATAGATGATGATGTATATCCCTGTAGCACAAAACCCACATAGACAAAGTATTCATATGAAAATAGTAATATAATGAGTAAATAAAATAGCATAATAAAGATATATCAAAGTCATCCTTGATAAAGAAGATCTATTCACTTGCCTCTGAGATCTATACCAGGGGATATAGATCAACTTAGTACGTACAAAAAGTCTGTTTCATAGTCATAAAACCCATACTGCCTCCCAGAAGCCACAAAGCAGTGACTAGTCCTAGAATGGTTTTGTCTGCTTTTAGCAGAATCTTTATACCCTTTTAAATTCCTAAACTGAGCAAACTGCATTGACAGTATGTGTTGCCCCTGTACTTTGACTATGTTCTCTATGGAAAGTGGGGATTTTTGTAATATGAAAGGTTGTTGGTTAAATAGGGATGACCATCCTATTTATCCTAAGTAAACTGAGGAAATGGATGTTTGGTCTTTAACAGATACAGTTTATACTGAAAGGATTTTTTATCCCTTAAAATATTCTGCAATTTCCATTCATTTATTTGGATACTTAGTCACAATGTAACAAGAAATCCTTTATTTAAATTAAAAAAAAATATTTCTAGACTATCCCCAGTTATGTTTTTACAAATAAAAAACTGAAAAAAAAAATTGAAAAAGAAAATAACTCATTTTTCAGCTTCATCAGAGAAAGGAATAATAAAGACCACAAACAATGACTTAAGATAAAAAAGTAGAAATTGCCAGATTCCTGGTAGAAAAGTTATTCGCCACTCTTTTGCCACACTGGAAGTAATCAACAAGAAGAAGCACATTTTTTACAGATTATTTTGCTTCTGTGACCTTAACTAAACAAAGTTTTACATGCAATTCTTTTTTCCTTCATTTATGTGCTTAAGGTGTAGACTAGATTTTTTGCCAATTCCATTAGTAAGAGTGAAGAGGATGTATGAATTTTGTCTAATTCTGTACCACTCTTGACTTTTATTTTTGGTTGGATTCTTTGAGAATGACATACATCATAAAGATGCTACCCTCACGCTTGTCTTACATTTATGTGCCTCACTCTTTAGGACTACTCTGTGCAATGGTAGAGACTTGGGAATGAACTAATAAATCTATTCATAGAATATCTCAAAGAAATATAAACAAGATACAGATAAAGATTATTTTTTCTTACTGATTCTGTTTTTTTTTTTTTCCACTCTTCCCATGAAAGTAACATTCTAAAAAAATAAATCCAAAGTACAGTTCCTCTTACATTAGCTAATTTTATGGTTATATTTCTCTGAATTTATGCTATGCTTTGTGGGCTATTTTGGTTATAAATCTTATAGTATCTCTTAATATACAATAGCTTTCTAATGATAATATGCTGTAATATTTTCTAGAGCCTTGGAGAAACTGGAGAAATGAAGCAAGCTTCTGTAAGTATGAACAATTTTTTTTTTTTAATTGTCTTGTTTTATTCTGCTGTGACTTGTTAGGTTAATGAAGAAGAAAATTTATGAGAAGTGTTCCAGTAGGGAAATCCATTAATCACTTACAAAAATACTGAGTGTATGATCTTTTTCCTTTCTTTCATGATCAGAGAAATACCAATAGTATATTTGAAATTGTGAGAAGATCTAATATCCTAAGATATTTGTAAGCAGAATGGAGAGAAGACTTGATCAGATTACCTGATACTGTTTAATTATCCTATGCACTTATTTAATTATCTAGTGCTTTCTTAAAATTCAGAAATAATTTATGAAGTGACTGGTTTTTGCAGATTATGACAAATGAACCACTTCAAAGGCCAGAAGAGAATATTAAATCATTTATTCTGAAAGCCTATATAGTGTAGGTCATAAAATCACTCTAATACTTATCTTCACACTTTGTGTTTGAGGTTAAAATCACTTCCAAGAATGCAGCCAGTCTTGACTTGAAGACTTCGATATCGGATTTCTTTTTGGTAATTGGTGAAAAATTCATTTGTTACTTAAAATAAAACACTTTTTGTGAATGTGCTCCACTGATTTCTATTATCTCACATTTATTTTGAATGTTAGCTATTTTTTATATAACTAATGTGGACAACAACGTGACCTACATGCATTTGGCTTTGACTGATTAGCTTATAGAATATATCAGCAAAAAGTAACTCCTTTCAGGAAGAATTATCTTGCTTACAGGTTTGTTTTGTTTTAAAAATACTATCTCTCCAAAACTCTAAGTAATCAATATATTATATTTTCTCAATGTATAAGTTTTTATCTATTTTATCCCAGCATCAGGGACTTGGTTTTGGCATTCTACTGTGAATTTCAAGGGAGTGGTAAACTCATGATAAGAAAGTAAAAAGAACAAGTTTCTCTGGTGTAGTGAAAAAATAATGTGTTCTCCCTGCCACAAACTGGGACAAACAATGACCCTTGTTATGAATTGCACACAGTGAGAAGAGACTAGTCTCATGAGGGAGCAGCAAGAGCAGTCTGTTCCATGAAGGGAGGCGAGCTGGGAGCCAAAGATGAAAATAGATGTGTAAAGCAGTAATCTCTCTGACAAGGAGTCAACAAAGTGCACTGGAAAAAGGTTCTTCAGTTAAGGTCAGATGGAGACACAGAACCTTAATTTCTCCAGGGTCATAGCAGCAATCCAGAATGCTGGGCTCTAACCCTGTGTCAGTTTATGGCATCTCAACTCATTGAGTTAAAATCTTATTCTCAAAGTTCTTTCAGCGTTTGATATCTGAATGTCTTCTACTTGAAAAAAAATGAAGACTACTCTTTATGTGAACATAATGTCCTTAAAATTTGCCCAAAGCTGTCTTGTGGAGAAATATTGAAAGAAATATATATTGAAAGGAAGTAATATTTCTATACCTTGACACGTTGCTCTATTTTGGAATAAACCAGTTGCATAATTTCAGTGATAAAAACTATTAAGTCATGATCTTGAAGAGGTGGGGTGGAGTAGTTTCATTCACATGCATAAAAGCTATTTCACTGGAAATTACGTACCTCAGAGAACCTTGCAGTTGTCAGAAACAGTGTGTGAGTGTACAAGTACAGTGTAGGTGATCAAGTGAGTCTTTGAGGTCTCTCTCTCCTAATTTAGCAAAGCACATGTACAATTGAATAATCAGTTTGATCTACTGATGGCTACACTTTTGGTCAGTGTAATGTCTTGCAGCAGAAGATGCACTAAAGAAACAGATGAGTATTTAATAGGAGACAACTAAGAACATCCTTTTCCAGAGAGAGTTGTAAATTCTCTAGGCTTGGTTTTGTTTCCTGACAGCTTTATGGCTAAACCGTGTTTTATACATGCTAATATGTCTTTATTTAAGGATACTGGTAGCATTTTTATGAAATATACCCAATGTGGTCAACAACTAGTGATTCTACCATCTTTTCTCCATCACAACTCCACCCTGGATTCAGAACTGCTTAGTCTTGAATTAAAGTCTATTCATGAAGATTTCTAAAATAGGGTTTTGACTAATAGTAATAAAAATGAGCTCTTATTTAGAACCAGTACTGCATGAAAGTGTGTGTTCACTACCCATCCCCATATTAAAGAGATTATACCAATACTGATGCTTTATATTCATACAGACTTAGACTTCAACAGTTTGCGCCCTATTTGAGGTTCATAAAAAGATTAGAGTTTGTTTAGGCAGAATTTTTCTCATGTGTTTTGTGAGATAATCTAAGATCAGTAGGGATTCCAAGGTAAGCACAGTTAATTGCTCTGGGGCAGACATTCTCTCAAGCAAGCCTTGTAATGTTTAATTTCCTTGTCCTGTAGGCATGTAGGAACCAAGTCTCGGTTCCTGTTTCATGAGTTACCAAATTAATTTTTCATGAGCTTTTACCAGTATAAGATTGCAATTATCCAGGCTTCAGTTAGTGTCTTCATTGCTGTATGGGTTTTGGACCAATTTTATTTTTTTTTCCTAGCTTGTAATAGTACATAGTTTCCTTTCAGTGCTATAATGCCTAAGGAAATACTATTCTCTGCTAATCATAACTGCTGACAGGTACTGATATGAGTTCAGAGCAGGTTTTGAACCAAATAAAGAAGAGAATATTTGCACGTGTTGCTTGCAAATGTTGTTACTGGTAGTGAATAGCACTCTTTATAAAAGAATAAGAGTTGTTTGTGTCTATAGTGATAATTCACTGCAGCTATTTTTAAATTATTTGGATTTTGTCGGCCACAACTAAAACCAGAAAAAAGTAGGTTTATCTTTTTATTTCAGGAAGGTCCATGTGGCCTTTTTTGCAATATATCCTTTTCAGCATGCACCAAACACATTGCATAACTGGCATACGTTTCCCTCTGTAGGCATCACAGCAGGGAGAAAGGCATGAAATAAGGAATAAGGCATGAAATACTGCTTTTTGAAATGAACAACAGAACATAAAAAATAAAAAAATGTTAAATTTCTCTGGTCATACATTCTGCTCTGTTAAAAGTTAGGACAATATTAGCATATATCTTATGTACTTTCTGCTAAGTCAATAAGAGCACAATGAAATTAAAGTGGTACAGAATACATTTTAATATAGATTATGATAAAAAAACAAGATAGAGGTTGTTACAAATGGAAAAGAACACAATCAATTCAGTATATTTCACTTGAAAGATATATTTGAAAGATTTACTTCTCAGAAATGCATTCTTCCAGAGCTGTCTCTGTCTGATGAAATGGTTATTTTAACGCATTCTGAAGATTCATCTATCAAAGAATTTTTCTATCTCTTTTTCTCTGTTTCAGCCTATCAATCTCAAACGGTGGTTCAGGATTATTTAAGTTTATTGGCTATTTCTGTCATACGGGAAACTGCAGTGATGCGGTATAGAATACAGGGCACACATTTAGTTAATAGGTAAAACATTTTCTCTAATATTTTCTGGGGAAAATTATCTAAAGGAGTAAATTGCTTAATGTTAGAAGGAAAAATTCATTTTAGAGCACTAGGCTGTGTCTGAACTAAAGTCTCAAGTTGTGTGACAGAACTGTGCATTAAACTCAATTTAAAGAAACATAACAGTTAACTTATAGGTCATTTTGTGGACTTCTTGTTTTTTTTCAAATGTCAGTAGCATTTTATTATTAAAAATTAATGTATTTTGAAACAGCAGCTGGAAATATGCCCGCAGAGTGAGATTTTGCATTTCTCTAATTCCAGAGGAACAAATTTTCAATTGTTCTTGTCAGTTTTTCTGGATCTTAGAATAATAAACAAAAATTAATTTTACTTTTCTCTTTGCTATTTAAATTTCATATTTAGGTGTCAGAGATACATGAACTACCTAAATAATGCTTTGCTGTTAATTTTACTTAATACGCCAAATCAGTTTAATTACTGTTTCTATAAATAATCTATGCAAAATACTTGCCTGAACAGAATGCACTTTTCCTTCTGTATGTGGCACATTTTAATACTTAAAAGCATTAGAACAGATGTTAGGTGCCTCCTAAACTTGTTTTCAGTTTTCTTTTATTTATATGTTAATGAGAATTTAATTACTTCATGAATACTTAAACAACCTGAGGGTGCCTGATATCATTAGCTTGAACATGACAAGCACCTCAAGTGACCACATGGGAAGAATAAAATTGCTTTTAGTTCACTTGAAGACAGAAAGATGAATTCATTTCACCCCCTGCTATGTTCTACCTGCCACACAAAACTGAGTAAGCTGTGGGCACTGATTCAGTCTCACTTGAGTGTGACCAAAAGTATCTGAGGAAGGAATGTGCACCAAAGTGCATAAATCGTTCCTTTTCAGTTTGCTTCACTGTCCTTCAATAAACAATCAGGGAATGTTTTTTGCTGTCTTATTTCTTCTTAATAGTTTTTAAGGCAAAATTATTTTCTGTCATGTAATTTTCTGTGTTCCAGTCTTGTAAAATTATGCACAACATGCCCTACAGTGATCAAATTATCCAGGATGAAAAGCAGTATGGAAAATATTTAACTGTCTATCAGGAAAATTGTTGCAATAAAAGTATTATTTCTGGGTGTTGCAAAGGAATAGACGGGGCTGATTCTCACCTATGGAAAGAATAAAGTGAAAAAAGCTAAAAAAATTGTTTAATAGAATAGGATTTTTAACAGTAGCTCTATTTTTTGCATGCTCACTATGTAGTCTATATGAATAAAATAATGTTTCTGATACTTCTCTTACCTTATTCATATGGTCCTCCTTCTCGTGATACACACAAGAAAAGAGAATGGTAATAACATGAGCACTAAAAGTTAAAACGACAACAGAAAACTCCCTTTCTTTTCAGGGGGTGGAGGGACATTTGCCCAATCTGTTAATTAATTTTTGAAGGGATTTATTTAATTTTGATTTAGTTTCTGCAGACAATCCCTCTTCAATAAATTCTACTTCTATAACTGTATCATGGGAGAGCATGCCTTAAGTAATGCAGATACTTCCAAAATACATTGTCTGACAAAGTTTAACACCTCCTAGGAAGAAACATTTCATCTGTTCATTACTGTGTCATATATCCATTTACATTCAGTCTTAATGACACTGAAACAGTAGCTCAGCTAGGCATGACACCAAAGTTGTGAATAAAAAAAAAATATTCAAGGTTCTACACTGAAAGCTTTGTCTAATCTATTTTTCTCATGGTTGGACAGGAAATGGGGATTATCAGAGCACCTTAGCAAAAGAAATCAGTGAGATGAAAGGGATGGACCACGAACACGCTGTAAAAAGAATGATGATTTTACTAATAAAAGAATGCAACTCTTTTCCAAAAGTTAAACCCCTGCCCTGAGGAGGTCATATTTTTCAGGGAAGCATTGAAGCATCAAGTGTCTCTGACCTTTCTAGCTTTATAAGAATAATATTCTCTTTTAATTCAAGTGCCTGAAAAAATAGAAGAGCAGTATATTAGATAAAGAGATGCTTTCTTTGAACATCAGACATGTTCAAGATAAAATTGTTTAGCTTTTGTTTCCATTTTTTTTTTTTTTTCATTTTATTGGATGTCTGTTGCACAGGCATTGATATCATGTGTCCACGTACCAAAGAAAACTTTTGTTAGATAGGTCCATTAGGTTAAAGTCTGTGTGCTTCTGTATGCTTATGGAGAAACAGTAACCAAAAAAGAGCAGACTGCAAAAAAAGAAGAGATATGTGCTGAGGCATAATTTCTGAAATTCTCCCAGGAACTGAATAGCTCCAGAAACTGTCAGTCCTTTTGAAGCTGAAAGAACTGACAAAGTCAGAATGGCAGGAGCAGCTGAATGTGTTCAAGGCTGCTAACATACATCTGCTTCAGCAAAATGTTCTATAGTTCTAACCACATCCAAGAGGCAACAGCTCTACATGTAGACAGAGACTACAGGTTCCTATGTATGCCTGGTAAAACGTAAGACTCATAGATGTATTTTCCAACCACCTAGAAGGAAAGTAGTGGCACATCTCTGTGACCCTTGGCACCTGAGTAACCTGTTGGGGCTGGGCTCTCAGCTGATGATCCAGACAAATTTCTGTGGTTGAGAGGGGTTATGAGCAGTGAAACAGCTGAGTTACTGTGTAAAGTTATTTCTATAAACAATAGCAGCTCAATAAAAAGAGTAACAGCTTAATTATTATAAGATGTTCTAGTAAACACTGGCTGTGATCTGTTTTCGCAGTTCAACCTTCAGGCTTGCAAATCCCTTTGCAGATAGTCAAGGGGCAGAAATAGTGGCCTGTTCCTGAAGCAATGGGGAGCTGGGGGCCAAGGATGACAGGCAGGGCAATGCCCTCAGTGACAGAGAGACAGATCCACAGATCTTCCTGAACAACAAGAGAAGAGCGGGTCTGGTGCTGGTAAGTAGGTTCAGCCAACAGCTGGCAGCAGGTTGTCAGGCCGATGTATACAGGGTCCAGGTTATGTGTAAGATCCCTGTTGGCATCCAAGTCACTGTATAGGCAGGGCTCTGTAAGGATCAGTTTCTTGCACACCCTACATAGTCAATCCAGCTCTGTCCTGGCTCTGTTACATACACATGCTCTAGAGGCACATGAAAAATCAAAATCCATAGCCTCACATAAAATAAAAATTGATTTTTTAGGATATCAAAAATCTCACTTTAATTTCTGAGTCATAGAGATGTCTATTTCATAGTTCATAGCATCTACACTCTACAAAATCTAGCACCTCTGCACCATTTCACCTTGGGAAAAGGAATCACTCTCACGGTCACAAATGTAGCCAGAATTGCTCAAACTTTGGATCATGCCTTCATTTTGCCAGGGAAGAAGAAGTGATAAAAGTCAATGATAAAATGTATCTTTCAGAAGTAGGGTGGAAATTTGGTCTTTTTAACCAAACAATTTGCATCTTTAAATGAAAATTCAGAATAGCCAGACAAAGGAGAAAAATTTGGTAAATATAAACATTGTTATTATATTTACAAAGTGACAAAGATTTTTTCATCACACCCGAAACAAGATGTTTATAAATCCCTCTCCTCTGCTTACAATGCAACATGCAGTGCTCCACAAGGTATTGTTTTATTCCCACTCAGACTGGGTATTTAGAAGAGATCTGAAACTTCAAAGTCTTGTCCTTCTAAAGCATAAAATTACAACATTATAGGCAAATTTATGCTAGTAGGATTTGTTTGATCAAAAGTGGAGCTAATCAACCAGAATTCCCTTACAATCAATGAGGAGAAATAAGGACTTGAGGGACAAAATAGCTGCCAAAACAGAGGTTCCTGGAGTCACTTAGAGATCCGAGTATTTTCCATATATTCTCAGGCTTTATTTCTGAAGCACACAGGAGACCCTCAGAGGAGAGGGTGTCTGAGCAGCAGTCAAACCTGTTTTGACACTGCCAGAAGTCACCATGTGACACTTCAGCTTCTGTCCAGGCTGGGCACAGCAGTCTTACTGAAAGCTGCAGTGAAGAACTGCACTTCTCAGCTAGTGGGGTGATTCATGAGGACCCACATTTCAGGTGTACGTGTCTGGAACCCTGGGCTTCTGTCACACTGATAAGTACATTAGTGAGGGATGGGGATCATCAGCAATGCACAAAAAAACAGCACCCACACCTACCCCAGGAAGAAGTGGGTTTCTAGTGTGATTCTGGGTCAGGGATTAGAAATTCTACAATGAGTTGTAGAAAGGTTTTTAGGATATTGATCCTGAATGTGTGGTGCAATGACTGCTGGTTAATTGCATGTTGTTAATAAATCAATAGACTACTTCTATCCTGATTTCTTTCAAGCCAAGTGAATTGAGCTTTTCTTTTTTCCCCTGCAACTTACGAGCTAAATTATTAATGATTTTTTAAATTAATAATGGAGGTATCTGATATCAACAACAAAATTAAAATTATTTCAGCTAAAAAACGAGTTTGAGAAATAGAATGTGTCCATTTGAAAACAGAGGCAAGCAGAAATCAAGAAACTAAAGCTATGAAATTTTATAAAAGATATGTGAATCTATAAAATATAACTGCTTTAATTGTCATGTCCTATGCAGTCAAGAATAAAGGGAGATAAACAAAAAAGTTGTTTAATTATAAAATCCTAACTATCCAGATGTTTAGCTACTTGCAGGTGCTACATTTGTCAGCATTTTTCTCACGTCATTAACAACTTACAATTATTGATTTTTAAATATTCCTCCCAGGACCCTAAAATTTCACTTGAGTGACCTTGGACTTCCTCTTGCAATGTTGTTGGTACCTATATAAAACAGTAGAAGTCGGTAATAATCCAAACACTGTGCTGATCTAGTCAGTTTTCTGGTAATTTTCCCGATCCAGATAAAGTGCTCTGGTTCCCTGTTAGTTAACTTACTATGTGGGTGAAGTAACAGCAGTAATTTATCCACTATGTTTTAAGTATGCTAACATGACACAGTATTTTATGTATATAAACACACTATTAATATTTCTTAGTAATATTTCTTTGCTTGGGGCTATGACACTTCACAGTCTTTGAAATTCCAAGAGGATATCCCAATGCCTTTGAACTCAGCTGAAAATCTATTGATTTTGCAAGGTTTAGGATGACCCATGAAGTCAACTGAAGTAATGTTCTGCACAAATCTAAATTACCATGATTTCAAAGAATTTAGCTCTCAGTTTTGAAATTTCTGTATCTGACCCAGTGCTACAAAATAGTTTATTTTGTTGCAGCACTGTTCTTGCCCCTGCATGTTTCATCATAGCCTAGAGAGATTTATAGTAGCATTTCTGTTACTTAAGGTTGTCTGAGGGCTGGGGTAGACGGGTTGGTGGGCAGGGAAATAAAAAAAATAGTAACAAAAAATTTAAGATTAATTACATTAACTGCAAAATTTACGGATTTAATTTGTTTTCCCTCTGACAAAAATTAAAAAAAAACCCAAGAAGTCATATAGGTATGAAATTCTTTTCAGTTTGATTGTAGATATCTGAAGTTGTAGTCAAGCTTTGAAGTCTTCCTGCATAGCTGTCTCTGAAATAAATTCCTGATCACCACTAAAAGAGTGGTGATCACCACTAAAAGATCACCACTAAAAGAGAAAATAACCTCTTTCTCAAATCTGTTCTGTTTCCATGAATGTCATCCCCATATCTTGATCAACTGTATAGCAGTCAGGTGAAATATGCTGCTTCTCCTTCTTCCTCCTGTCCTCCCTGTAGTCTGAAGGTTAGGGAGCTTTCTTGTGGGCTTGAAATTGCCTTTTCATCTTTCTGAAGAGGTCATGGACAAGTTCTCTAAGCAAAATGATAGAGCAAAAATCGTTTTTTTTACACTCATGTTTATTTAAATAACATAATTGATTTCATGTCATAGTTGACAATACGCTCTTCCACCTTTTAAAACAAAAAACCCCAAACAGAGCAACCATGTCAGGAGTTCTTGAAGCAATTAACTATACTTTATCTATCATGACTGAGTGTATTCTATCTGATTTTAAAAATAAAAACTTGGCTTCTGCTTCTGTGGAATTTATTAAAATTTTAGGAAATGTAATGGCTCAAAAAGTGGTATATGTGCATCCTTTGAAATATTAACAGAAAGCAGTTGACCAGGAACACTAAGAAATTTCTTTGTCATAACTGCAATACATTTTACATGAAGCTAGTATAATTAAACATTACTATAACTGTACTAGACTTTACATACTGATGATTTTATTTTTCTCATACTGTGATAAAATACTGTCTTTCATTTGAAATAATTGTTGAGAGGCTTATGTTTTAATAAGCAAAAAATGTGAAATTACATGATTCCCTGACATAAGAAGTGGCATTTAATTTAAAATAATCTGACTTTGAATGAAAAATTTGAAGTTATATATATATATATNTTATTTGTAATTATTTGCTTGTAATAGGGCATTGTCTGTAGCCTGACTAGGTGATGCTATTTTTTAGAGAACAAATCTCAAAGAAATTAAAGGAAACAAAATAAATGCTTTCAAAGAACTGAGTAAACAACAACAAAGCCATCATCTAAGAAGACTTCATCCATTTCCTGGATGTAAATCTTGCTCTTCTCAAATTCATGTTTAGCACCAAAGTAGGAGACTAACTCACTGTGATATATCAGGCCTACAATCCTTTTCACAGGAAATCTTCACACTTCAGAAAGTAATTACTAATAGACAACTTGAAAAATCAGTGGTTAACTGTGCCTTGTCTATTTATTTTAACATTATGTGTGACAACCCACTCTTAAGGGGTGGGTCATCACATTATATCAATAGGAAGACCAAAATAATTGATTAAGTTTAAATTTCATAACAGTTAAAAAATCAGGCACTGCCTCTTTTACTAGCCAGATGTTAATAATCCAAGGAATAAAAGGGGAAAAAATTATTTTATTCATATTTTTCTATATATGTATACATAATGTAATCAGGTGTGTACACAACTAATTCATTTAATCTGGACAAATGTCAGCAAACCGAGTATATTTGTTTTAGGCCTTTTTGACAAAATTACTAGAGGATATTGCATGGTGGTATATACACAAGTTGCTTGTAAAGGCAGAAATATTTACAGTTCTGTTAAATAGTGATTTTTTTTCCTCCTTGTTGACTGTGACATATTCATATTTAAGTTGTCTTCACTGGCTTTCTAAATTGCGTGGAGGACAGACATGTCTGTCAGAGATATAATTTACTCATTTCCCATGGGGAAAAGAAATTATGTGAAGTTTAGATAGAGTGGTGGGTTTTTTAAAATGTCATATTTAGCCAGTTTATATGTTGGGCATTTGAAGTGATGTATATAGTCCAAAATGGATAGTAATGATCATTAGCGGGTAAATTCTGCATTCAAGAGACACTGCATCCAGTAATAATCATTTATCTCCAAGCACTGCTGTTTGATACATCTTCGTGGACTGATTCATTCAGTGATTCAACAATTTTATTGCTGTTCTACAATATTATGCTTAATTGCAATAATGATATATTAACATGCATGTTTTTTTTATTATATAAATGTTTTATCCCTATGCTATGGAATTTCACTATTGACCTGTATTTTGAAGAAGCAGAGTCCTTTCTACTGTTCATACTGAATCTTTTGTCTGACCTATGAATGTAATAGCTGACACTTTTGAAAAAACTTCCAAATGCTGTCTGGCTAGATAATTTTTTTTGTATCCCTAGCTATTAGCTAGACTCTACTTTTAGCTTTACAGTAGTATTGCTTTGTACTCATGAGTGGACAACAAATATAATATTTGACTTCAGGCTGCAGCTTGTACTTACGATGATCCATTAGAAATGAAAAAATAAATAATAAAAATTTAAATAATAAAAAATTATTACCACCTTCATAAAATAAATGAAAAACAGATGAAGAAAAGCAAAGGCAGTCCATATGTCTGAAAGCTGAAGGGAGTTCTGAGAAGTTCATGTGCTTGTTTGTGAGTTTTTTATCTTGTGCCCTTGCTGAGATACACCAATCTATAATCAGGCTTCTGTTCATGTAATGTGTGAATGTGGAACAGAGAGGACATCACTTTGTTTAGGGTAGATCAGGTGCACATCACTGTGCTGTCTTCCACTTTCTGTTTTGTCTTCCATTTTCTTAAAGCCACATATGACAAAAAGAAGTAATGTAGGAAATTTTTGACAGTGTAGAAATATTCTGATAGTGGATATCTAAGATTTGAAAGTGCTGACATGCAGGATTCACTATGGGCACTCATAGCAAAATGTCCAGGGGATAAAAAAGAGAAAGAGAATGCATTAAAAGGCCTTTTACTGGCCCAGTACAATAGAATTATAAAGACTTCTCTTTTCATAAGTTCTTCTCATACTTTTGGAAATTTAAATTTTCAAATGAATGAGGAAAAGCAGATTACCTTTGCGATAACTTTGCTAAAAAAACACAGGGTTCCCACAATCTCATAATATGTAAACACAAATAGCAATTAGTTGCTGACTAAATGTTGTAAGACACATAAAAGATGTTTAATTATTTGGATTCAATATTATGGAGAAATTCTCAGTGAGGTTTGTGGCACTAGAACAGGTTGCCTAGAGAGGTTGTGGATGCCCCATCCCTGGAAGTGTTCAAGCCCAGGTTGGATGGGGCTTTGAATATCCAGGTCTAGTGGAAGGTGTTCCTGCCCACAGCAGGGAGACTGGAACTAGAGGATATTTAAAGTCCCTTACAACCCAAACCATTCCATGATTTCACGATTCTATGATTTCTTTTAGCTGAATGACTTTATTGGTTAGCCTGAAAGCAGTGAAAGGTAATGATAAATGAGCTGTTCTAGGGAGGAAAAAAGGATTGAAAAACATTTAAGGAGAAAAAAGATTTCTCAGTAAATAAGTTAAGTAATCTATAGGCTATCTAGTGAAAAATGGGAAAATTGCTTTTGTTTGGGTTTTTTTCAATCTGCACTTTGTTTTCAATATATCATTGATCTTTGTGTGTGTGTGGGGGGTGTGGTGCTACATGGATCTGAGCAACAGAAATGGGATTCATCCTGCTTTCAACATTACCTAAGTTCTCTTTATTTTCAGTGTCAAAAAAGATATATAATCTCCAAAATTAATACAAATGCCACCCTCAAGTATATATCGAAACAGATACCTTCACAGTTTGAATTCTTCTCTTTTGTGGGTCCCTGCGGCCTACGGGGGGAACTAATTTTTAAATGGTGAAACTTCCTTCCAAGGAATCATGCTTGTAGACTCCCAGCATGTAGTCCAGGGATCTCTATTACTAAAACTCAAGTACCCTCAATATTGGTTACTAGTTGAGGTTTTCCAGTTTGATTGTAGATATCTGAAGTTGTAGTCAAGCTTTGAAGTCTTCCTGCATAGCTGTCTCTGAAATAAATTCCTGATGTCATGGAAAATGATTGAATGAAAAAGAATTTGAATCTTAATTTACTTAAACCCAGAATGTCCTATTAACAACTGCTCTTCAAAAATGCATAAATTAAAAGCAATAAGATTGATGCTATGAATACTGTGACAGTACTTTGTAGCATTATGCTTGGCACAGAAATGACTGCTGCTTTCATTTGAAGCAAGATATGATAAACTAACTAATTCTGACCACACACTTTTCATGAAGATTTGTACTAGATCCTTCTGTTCAGAAATATATGACTTCAACTTTCTTCCGTGCTTTTCGTTGCCTTGGCTTGGCTTTTCTCCCTTTCTTACTCCCCTCTTTTCTCTTGGGTCAGATGGAATATAGGTTCAGGTACTGCTTTTATACTCGTGAAAATTTCTGGTAATGTTGGCTGTTTCTTTTCTCTTTGGAAAAGTGGCCTATTCATAACATTACAGATCTTATTTACACTTTCATTATGAAAATATTATTTTGTAAGTAATGGAAAAAATACACCTAAAACTTTTTAGATGTGCCTTCTAGAAAATTCTTTATATAACAAGAGTGTTTTGAAGAAGCCTTTAATATACAAAAACTGACAACCATTTGGATAAAAGTGATTAGCATGGATTTGCGCTCCTACTTCTGTCATTTTTTTAAAGTGAGACTAGTGATTTGTATTATAGTCAATTTGAAATGATCACACATCATTTCTCACCAATTTGCATGCCAATACTTTGGTAGAATAACAAACTATATCTGACATAAACAGAGACATATAAAGTAAAAGAGACTTAACAACTTCTACTCTGAAGACAGAAAGTACAGTTATGGAGCCCCAAAGAAAATGACAGACTGTGACATGCTAATTGCTAAATGTCTCTTTCTAGTTAAAAACAAGCAATGCTAAGAGATGGTTGGTAGTTTCCAGCTGACATTTCCATTTCATGCTTCATATTTTGTTTTCTGCTCCATCCATACATTGTTTTCTCACCAAGCTATAATTTCTCAGTCATGAGCCCTTGTAAAACACAGTACTCTGAGAAGCAGAATAATATATTCCATGAATTAAAAATAAATGGAGAATTTTCTAGAGCTCAAGTTTGTCAGAAGGATTGACTGACTGACTTTTGGAGAAAAGTTATGTGCTTCATTTTTGTACCAATGAACAACAAAAAGTAGCTTAAGAATTTACTTGCTCCTGCACTGAGAGTGGAGTACCTACAAATTCTTTCCACTGGGTTTGAATTTTGATCTTGTAAGTCACAATTGCAGGTAAGGCAGTCATTACTGCCACTCCATGGATCTGGTTTCCACTTGCACGCTTGAAAAATGTATGTTTTACATGTGGCAGTCAAAATGTCAGTTCTAGGTCAACTGTGACAACCAGAAAAGGACAAAGGGAGTAGAAGGAATATGATGAATATGCAAATGCATATATAAAGCTGCATCCCAAAAATACAATGTGTTTGGCTGTTGTTTTTCAAGATGAGAGTCCTTATTCATGGAGGTAAATAAAGTTGATTTACAGGTATTTAAATTCTTTCCTTTTTTGAAAGATTTCTAAACCATTTTCAAGACAATAGAACCTTTACCTTGTAGTGGATTTGATCGTGATTTTTACAATGAAAAATAAGGAGGTTTTTCCTAATCTCTTGATTTTTTGCAATTTCAAGAATAGAAATTCATGCCATATTTTTAATGTATCCTATAGATTTTTTTAAAAAAGCATTAGAAGTATACAATCAAAACTGTTCTACTGATAATAGAAAAAAATTAATAGTTTACTATTGATGGCTAAAAAATAAAAAATCTTATTTAACATGTATATAGATATAGTAAGAGAAGTTAAAATTTATGAGAACTTGAATATTCTTCTGGATTTCATTCATGAATGTCAAACAATATACATATGCAGAGATAATCTAAAATGGCTTTAATTATTAAGAGTAAATATAAACTTGTTTACACACCTTACCGTTCATGTATCTTAAAACCTGTATATTCCTAATGCCCTTTGACCCTGTAACAAGGTGTCTTTCACCTCTAACATGAAGGTAATTCCAATGCCAAATGTGAGCACTGTAAAAGAACAATGCTAACTGCTTCTGCTTCGATGTAATTACATTATATTTCTTCCCTTCCCTTCCCTTCCCTCGAGGACAGTTTCTCCCATGGCTTTCTCTTCAGCATGTCTGAGTGTAGGTGTTAAAAAATTTGGGAGAGCTTTTTAGCAGCAGTGCTACTCATTGGAGTAAAAAACAGAAAAAGGCCAGAAAATTTTCTTCTGGGCTGCTCACACATTCGTATTGTCCCTCAAAAACTGCAGGGCAATAAGGAGACAGGAAAGGTGTCAAAGAATGATTAAGGGGCACTAAGCATATGTAATAATACGATGATTTATTTCAAAAAAAGGTGTATACGATGTATACAGATAAAAAGTATAAAAAGATGTATACGAAAGCATTTCTTCCTTTCCTTTCCTTTCCTTTCCTTTCCTTTCCTTTCCTTTCCTTTCCTTTCCTTTCCTTTCCTTTCCTTTCCTTTCCTTTCCTTTCCTTTNGTCTTTAAAGATGTATACTAAAGCATTCTTAGCTTTCCTTTCCTTTCCTTTCCTTTCCTTTCCTTTCCTTTCCTTTCCTTTCCTTTCCTTTCCTTTCCTTTCCTTTCCTTTCCTTTCCTTTCCTTAAAACTTTTAAAGCATGTATTTTCTGTGGGTTGGATGGGTGTATTTATAACCATATAGAACAAAAGATTGCTCAGAAATAAATGGCATGATGACCTCTCCAGCTCAGTGATAATTTTCAATACCACCTCCGTTCTGGATTTTCCATGTGTTTAATTGCAATTTAACCTCATTTAGATATTAGGTAGCAAGAATCCTGACAATCACAAAATACAGAAGTTCAGTCAATACACAAATATGAAGAGATGTAAAATATCACCACAGGACAAGAGATAAGACACATTTAAACAGAGGAGTGTAGGCAAACAATCTCTTTTTCTTGCCATATGAAGTGGCTGTGTATATGCCAGTACCAATCCAGAAAATTCACAGCACTATTGTCACAGTCTAGTTTGTCCCAGCAACTGAATCCCACCTCTCAGGAGGCTCAGTGCTCATGCAGCCACATGTCTCCTGAGGCATGGCCAGCATATGCCCTGCCAGACTGGATCCTGAGCGCTGCAAACGCGTGTCAAGCTGCACCTGCCCATGCAGACCCAAGTTTTTGCCTTCTCAGTACTCATGTCTGTTCCTTTCTCACTGTGTCTGTGGTGTGAGAAGCTGCCACTGAAACTTCAGACAAATTGCATTGAGGGCTGTGGAAGCTGAAAATAGATTTTGATATGAGGCACTAAGTGAAAAATTTAGTTTACTGTATAATTTTCAAATAGCTTTAAAAATATACAAGCAAATTATCCAAAGCTACTTCAAGCAGATAAATTATCATCGGGCAATTTCCACATATTGGCAAAATATCTCAAAAGATAGAAATTGCAGTAGTTGAAAATATCTCAATATACATACATATATATCTCTGAATATTTGTACCGCAGTAAAAAAAAGTTTCTTCTTACCATCTGATTTGTTTGTTTCCTTGTTTAAGTACATTTTTTTTCATTTCTGTATGGTTAGGGTTAAGGCTTTTGTGAAGTTTTTGTACGCACATCAGCAGGTATACTATTAGATTAGAAATGTTCCATAAACACTTTCACATCTTTGTATTAAGATTGAAGTCTTAGAAATGTTTTCTGTAAGCATTTCTAAAGGATAAAATTCTTTGAAAGCATTTCTAGTGGCCCATAGGATTAACCAGTAAGCAAAACCCAGAATCTTTTGTGTATAAAATAGTTTTGTACTTTTTTTTTTTTCTGGATCCATTAGTTTACAAGGAAACTGCACTACTAAATTAAAAATTAAAAGGGTTCAGTTTGCATGATTCGAATTTGAATTAAACCATATTCTTACTGCTTTCGAAAGAAAATATTTCACAGATTCACAGAAACTTAGATCTATCAGACAATGCTTTTATAAATCACCCCACCATGAGGGGGTCTTTCGCTGTAATATTTTCTAAAAAGTAGTCTTCTGCTGTGGTGTCTTTTTTTTACCATTTACATCCGTAAATATGAAGATAATTAGGAAGTGGGGGCAAAAAATAGAATAAAAAGAATAGAAGGAGTGCTTGAAAATTTTTTGTGAAAAACCTGTTTGCACTACTTACTGTAGACCTCTAAAACCTAAAACTGGTTGAGGATTTGAGTGACAGTCATCCCACACCTGATGGAATTCTTTACAAGAAATCCGCATACTTTCTGGTAGATATATACACACCTGCCAAAAACAATATTTAACACTCAACTCCCAAACAGTTTAGAAGAAACTTCCAGCCATAATAAGCTTTCAAAAGTGAGCTAGATAGACATAAAACACCTAAATGAAAGTAGGAACTGATGAATAAATTCAGATGCATACTCTGTACTGCTTAGAAAAGCTTGCACTTTTCTGCTTGGGACTAAAGACCATATTTTTTGAACCCTTCTCTATGCATCTTTTTTTTCCTGTTAGATAAAACTACTTACAACAGAGAGGAGGATGTCATCTAGATCGTCTTTATGACTGTCATCAAGATTTTCCCTTGTCAAAGGAGTTGAAGAAAAATTACCTATTCTTAAAGTTTTTCATTGAAGAACTAAATTCATCATGGATATTTAAGTTTTCATCATGTTTGTCCTTTGAAACAAGGAGTATTTCTCTTTAATGTATCCCTGACTGAATCCTGAGTATCCATGTGTATCATTCTCTAATGCTTCACATATTCTTGTTATGAAGAAGACCCTTATGTTTCACATATTTCAGTCATCTGGTTGGTATTTCCTGTTGTCAAGGGCTCCTTTTCACATGTGTTTAATCTCTTAACTGGGTGAACATTTGTAAAGTAAACATTCCCAATTTATTTAAAAGAGGAAGGAAAAATGTCCTCTCCATGGATATGGAGAAACTAGTCCAGGAATTTGCAGTGGATTGATCCTACTCCCCACCTGTGTGGACCAGCATCTCAGCTACCAGTAAGCATTCTTTTGTTTCAGAAGGATATAGGAAGCACGCACCATGGGGTATCCTGTGCTTTTACCTGCAGGATCACAGAGAGGACCTTGGGAGGCGGGATGGGAAATCTACTTTGACCCAGAGGCACGGGGACTTGAATAGCAAAGGAAAATAATTGCAAATAGGTGTTCTTCCAGGAAAGTTGCTGCTCCAGTCTCCAGTGGTCACTTTCCCAGACAGATTGGATAGGCTGATTTTGCTCCTGATCCTATGGGAATGAATTCTAATCTGTTTCTACGAGAAACAAGTGGAGAGTGCTATGACCAGTACTAGAGGGCCCTGACTCAAGTGAGGTGGAAAAGAGGGACAACCAGGTCTGTCATGGCTTAAACCCAGCTGTTACCTAACTAGTACTCAGTTGCTCACTCCTCTTCCCTTCTTTCCCTGGTGGGATGGGGAAGGATAATAGGAGAAAAGGTAAGACTTCGTGGGTCCAGATAAGGACACTTCAATAATTTAAATAAATTAAAATAATGCAACAATTATATTTATCATTATTGTTTATTATTATTACTACTAATAGTAGCAATAACAATAACAGCAATAGTAATGAGAGTCAGAGAGGAGTAAAACCCGAGAAAACCAAGTGGTGCACAAAACAATTGCTCACCACCAATATCCAGCCAGTCTCCAAGCAGCAATTGGCAGCTCCCAGCCAACTCCCCACAGTTCAGGGACTGAGCATGACATTCTGGTATGGAATATCCCTTTGGCCAGTTCAGGTCAGCTTTTCTGTCCATGCTCCCCACCACAGCTTTTTGTGGCCTTGCTCCCTGGCAGAGTATGGGGAACTGAAAATTCCATGACTTAGGGTAAGCACGGTTTAGCAACAATCGAAACATGGGTGTGTTATCAACATTATTCTCATACTGAATCACTGTACTCACTACTAAGAAGAAGATTAACTCTATCTCAACTTAAAGAAGGCCAGAAGAAAATGATGTAAATTCATAATTTTATTTCCTAACATGAAAACCCAAATAATTGGTATTACATTATCATTGCTGGAGAAGAAATAGGAAAGTCCTTCAGTCTTAGTAGTCTGCAGACACAGGATCTAAACAAACAGGCAAACTAACAAGCATTAAGTTGTAGAGGATTTATGGCTTTGACGGTTTTTCTGTCAACCTTAGTAAATTGCTTTATCCTTCAGCTTGTAATCAAGAAACACTGCCAACTGCAACCTGTGAGATGTTGGAACCTGAAGACATAATGCCACAATCAATGTAACTAAACAAAAGTGCAGAACAATGATATGAGTCTACACAAACATACACCTATTTTTTTACATAGCAGTTGATCAGATCGGAATCAAGTTCAAAGCACAATAAGTTTGTTTTAAACATTATTCATTTTTAATTGCTTCAAATATTTTCAAGTGGCTCAGTTTTTGTGATGTTTCTCACCTTTCGTTCAGGCTTGAGTGCATTTTATTTTTGCCAGTGAAAATCTAAATACTTGAATGGATTTGTTTAGCTAGGTCCAAATAAGACATAATAGCAGTCTGATCTATAATACAGTGAAATTTATGCTAAGATTCTCTTTTATTTTAGGATGATCTTGTTTACAGCCTTGGTAATTCCAATAATAGTGCAGGCTAGCAAAATTTTCACAGGCATCGTAGATTTCCAAACTCAACACAGTTGACACCTTATTGTCAACACAGTTTGCACAAAATTATCATTTTATTCTCCCCCTCCTTTGCCTCAAGGACCTAATCTGCTCAATTTAAGCAAACATATTAGATGCTACATTAAAACAAACATATTTGATTTTTTTTTCTTTTCTGGAGACATTCAAAGGCACCTTCCCTCTTCTGTGTGGTGGATAAACTTTATGAAGATTAAGCCTCTAAAATTCCTACGTAAGACAGAAGCTAGATGCTTTAATTAAGTGTTTTGGGTCTCTCATAAATTGAGTTGCTTACTGGCTTTTTCACAAGCCAGTAAGCAACTCAAATTTTACATTGATAGAGTCTGCATTTCATCTCTGTAAACAGAAGTCATATGAAAATAGAAGCAGTAGCATGAACAAATAGAGAGGCTAATAAAAAATACTTTAAATGTTAAAAAGAAGAAATGGGAAAAAAAAACAATCAAAGCTTAGGCCTTATTGTGATACAGAAAAATTGGAACACACTGCAGAGAGATTTAGTCAAGCTATTAGTCTTCAAAAACTAATTCTAAAAAAAACCAGTCACTATAATTACAAATCACAACTAAATTTCATAGAAACTGTAATGTTTTGATGTTTACTGTGAAATGTTTTAATATATTAATGAGGTGAGCTTTAGAAACACTTTATTCAGACTGTTAGCTGTCCTGTCCTTCACAATATCATCAGAATAGTGCCAGTGTCTCACTTGATTCCTGATTTTCTTTCATAGTGATAAAATGTTGATATTTTTGAATAGTTAGCAGTGTCAGGTACCTTGCTAATGTCTAATTGCCTGTAACTATTTATAGTTCAAGCTATAATTCATCTACACTTATTACTGAGTGCAGAAAGAGTTGCAAAAAGTGTAATATTTTTACAGACTGTAGGCTCATTATTGAAATTTTATCCAGTCAAGTACCTTTTTGTTTTGACTGAATTAAAATTTAAGTTTGGTAAAATGCATTTTGAAATTCAACTATATAAAACTAAGTTTTCTCTCTATTACTATCTATATGTCTATCTATAAGAATATCAATATTTATGTTAATATCTTTTTCAATTTTTACAACATCTCTGGCTATCTAGTCTGCTAAGGTAATCTTGTGCTCACTCAGACGTGATTGAGAACACTATTTCTTTTTTTTTTCCCCATATGTATTTTGAAAAGTGCTTATTAGCTAATTTTTTGCAGTCTTAAGGTATTTTTTGCCTTTGATGAACCTGAATTTGAAAATGTTAGAAGTATCAAAGAGCAGTTAGCAATGTTGGACCCAAAATTTAGGAATGAAGCTCTTGAGGAGGGATTTCCAAGGTCAGCTTATGTTCCTCATTTCACACAGTGCATTTTCTGAAAGATAGGAAAGGCAGGACAAGGTTTTCAATCATTGGATGTGTTGGAGTCAGCATCCCTTGAGGTGTTTAAGAAATGATTGGACATCTGGATGAGGCACTTACTGCTGTGGTCTAGTTGACAAGGTGGAGGTTGGTCAAAGGTTGGACTTGATTATCTCGCAGATCTTTTCCAGCCTAAAGGATTTTGTGAAATCTGTCAATAGATGTAAACTTTGGGATCTCAAAACTAGCGTACTGACCAGAGCTACATCTCCTGCATGGCTTTTAGCATCTGTCTCAGGACTATACATCCAGTCTCCTGAATCTATGACTTTGAATTTTGTAGTAATTTGAATGCTTCATAGTTACAACAGTCTTAGATACGGAATGAAGTTTCAGAAACAAACATTGCCCTATGAACCTGCTGGCGCCAAGACAGACTGCAGTAAAACATTCAGGATTTGTGGATACTGGAAAGAAAGATGGTCTTAATGCTGTAAGAGAGAGTAACTTTGGTTGTGATTCTTGCTTCTTTGCATTCTATCTCATTTTATTCAGTGGTTACTTAACACAGAAAGCTACTCCCAGCTGAATGCCCTAGGATGGGATTATATGTGTAAACAACACACAGCACTTTACTTTTTTAGCTCAACTCTTATCTAGATGCTTCTACAATGATAAGTGATGATGTCCATCACAATAAATGCTAAGCATGCTAACCATTTTATCCTCATTCAAATTATTTGGATAAAGGCATTTTATTAGTTTAAAAACCAAGTAAATGGATTTCATTAGTGACAGAATTTTACAAGTTCACTCAATTTTCTCTGAAAACTTTTTTCAAAGAATACAGTCACCATAAATGTATTGCAAACCACTAACAAACAATCTCCCAAGATAAAAGAGAATGTTTGCATTTTCTGTGATACAGCTGTGTGCAGAGAAGTCTCCTACTTTTCTCTTTGAGGAGTCCAAAAATGTGGTTTCACTATTAGAAAGATTATGTGATTTTAACATTAAAAAGCAAATTTATGTTTCAACTTTCTTCTACAATAATTTAAGTCTGCAAACACTGAGTCCTTTGCTGCTCAGAATCAATCACCCCTGAAAGTATGTGAGTGATGTATAATTGAAAACACATATAAAATTAGAATATATATATAAACTGCAATAGCTTTTTTGTGTCCAGTTACCATATAAAATGCATATAACTTCTCCTGAGTCTTGCTGAGAGATAAATAGCATCTTTCCTCTTGACTTATCAGGAAATTCAAGCTTAGTTTAATTTTGACAACACTGTTATTTTATAAGTATCATATAACATATACTCTTGCCAGTAATATTTGCTGTTAATTAATAGAGCTAATAAGGATAATGTACCCTTCAGTAAGAAAGAAGACCATTGGTTTTAATTTATGTTTTACAGGTCAGAGACGTGGTTCTGTCCATAAGGAAGAGCAATAATTTCAATTTAAAGCAATAGAAAGAGGAAATCAGAAGGCAAAAACCAGCCAAACACTTAGGTGGCCCACTGATCAGTTGTGGGAACCTGAGGCTGTATGCTAATAGTTCCCTTAACTGGCTGCTATTTCTAAACTTGGGGGTAAAGTAATAAAATAATTTTGCCATTGACAGAGAGGGATATTAAGTTGCCTTTTTTTAGCCTTTCTTTTGCAATTCTATCCCTACTCTGTTCCCATAGACATCTCATATTTTTCATGTGTGGTAGGATAAATCTGATAAATCTAATATTTATCAGATTTATTCATATTACATGATATTCCTTTTCACAAGAAAGAATGATACTTCTTGTTAACCCTGTAGTTTCAAAGAATTAATTAATTCCGAACTGATAAATTAACAAAATGTAGCACTGAAAGCTATTAGCAACAAGAAATCCAATACAAGCCAGATTTCTGGTGGCTTACCTGGAGCAGCAAGGAATTTTTAGATTCAGTAATGCCACATATGTTGACAGTGTTCAGGTGAAGTAGTTTTCTTGGTCTCTAGACATCAGTGTAATCATATTCTAGAATCTTTCATGCTCTTTTTTCCATAATATATGAACATCTTCTATACTAGCACAAATATTTGTGGAACATTTGATTTTGTTATAGAAGTTAGAGAGCATGATTTCTGTTACAGTGCCGTTAAATGACAAGCTGTTTTCTGGAAGCAGCTGTTTTCTGCCTGGCTTTAGTGCAGAGTGATAGGTACCTTAAAATGCAAGTCAATCCATCTGCCTTAGGGGTTTATTTTAGGATGAACTGAGTCACAACTTGTAAATGCCTAAGTCTCCTCATATATAGATGTAGATCATTGAAATAATTTGATGGTTTTCAGAAGCAAGCACGTTTCAGACAGCTAAACTGAGACTAAATAGTTTTGTTCAATAAGTACAATAAATTAAAATTTCAGCAGAATGAAGAATAAAAACTCCCAAACAACCACCCTAACCAACCAATAACAACAAAAAAAGAGCTATAGGCTGCTTGGAAGTTCCTGGAAACAAATTGTAAGCACTTCTATCTAATTCCAGTCCATTAAATGCCACTACATATTTCCAATGAGAAACTGTCCTTGTCTCTAACATTCATATATTTTACTTGGATATTGTGAATGTTAAATGTGATTGAGAATATAGCCCAGGGTGTGAAAAAGCCAAATATTTAATATCAAAACTCATTTAGAATCTTGAATTGATTTTCTATGAAGACTTTAGTCCTTAGAGTTTAATATTAAATTCTGTCTCAATCTAGTTAGATAATTATTTATTCAATAAAGTTTGGTAATCAAAAGTTAAGTCAACATAATTATGTGGAGAATGAAACAGAATACAGTTATTTTAAAACTTGGAAATTATTCAGAACTACTGATTTCAGACAAGCAGCGAAACCCCACAAACACGCAAAAAACTGCATTGGAATTGAATCTGCTACTACCCAATGTCATAATAGTGGGCTGAAGTCACAGTTTGTTTAATTGCATCTGCTACAGGCAAAAATAATGAAGGTGCACAATTAGTAAAGCAAGCATTTGTAGAATTCCAATCAGTGAAACATGTTATTGCATATTGCTTTTGAAATTAAGATATTTTTAATATTTCTGAGTTGTCTTTTTATTGACTTGTTTGTGGGGTTTTGTTTGTTTGTTTTTTTGTTTATTTTTTGGGGAAAAACCCTAAATAAAAATCACGCTAAACCCAGTATTTACAACTATGTTTCCTATAAGTATACTTTCTTCTTTATTTCAGTCCTTTTAAAGTACTGTCTTGTGTATGCAAACATTGAGTACTGATTATAAAATATTTTCCCCTGTTTTGACCCAAACCTCATTCAGAAAATTCTGAATTTCATTCAAGTTTGACCCAAATTTTTTAGCTATCTAGCTACCTACTGATTTCATATTTTGTATCAACTTTCTAGATATGACATTCCTAAAAATAAAATGAAGAAGTAAATAGTTTTTCTTGTTTTCTTTTTCTTGTTCTTAATTTCTACTGAATTTATATAATTACTTATATCAGTTTATCTTAAATAAGGTTAAAGAATGCAGACAGAAAAAAACCCTCATGGTGAATGATATAATGTCTCATGCCTTCATGAATATATACTGAAGTACAATGAGAGAAGAAGAAATGGCACCTTAGCCATTTAAAGATACTTAAAATTTAAAATGGACAGATTCTCATATAATGAGGCTACTCAGAAATAAAGTCATGACCAGTCTTCTTGTCCTTCTTCCCTCAGATATACAAACTCATATGAGTGTCAGACTTACATTGTTTAGCTTGTTTCAACTGGTTGTCAACATCATTGTCAAGAAAAGGCCAAAAGTTTCTTCTTTCCCTAAACTTCTATAATGGGAACTAAATACTGAGTGTTATCTAAGCTTTTTAACTATTATAGCCTGTTACAGATGTCAATATTATGATCTGAAATATGTCTTTATACTCACTGTGAAAGATTTGCCACTGTCCTCAACTGCTAGTTTTAGCCTAGAGAAGTTGCCAAAATGCCTTTTCTCTGTATCATTTTTTTGCATTGTTTTTTGCTGTGTATCAATAGATTTTTCACTGTAACATATTATAAGAATTGTCCTAGCAGAATTTCTGCTGATCTTAGACCACTTCTTCTTCTTTCCTCTGGATCATTACAATTGAAAGAAGACAGCGCTGACATTTTTAATAACTTTTTTTTCTTTTCTGAGAAGTGAGTGCATCCGGGAGTTGACTTTTTACTTTGAAAATCTGCAATCTATAATTTTATGAGCAGGGGAGAGAGCTAGGAATAAAAATAACTCCCCTTTTCAACTCCCATCAAGAACAGAAAATGGGAAATTTAATCATCTTGAACAGAGTGCTAAAACAAGATGTGGTTTGATTGAGACTCCCTAGAATCTCCTTTTTATGATATATATTAGAATTAAATTCACCTTAATTTTACAAGAGGGACATTATTTGACAAAGAGGCATGAAGCATGCTGAAATTATCTCTCTTTTGTGTCTCATCATTTTGATCACTTTTACGATGTAAACAGAAGGCTCATCTAAAATTTTTCTCTGCTGCTTAAATTCTAAAAAGAAAAAAGAAAACCAAATCCCAAAACCTCACAAACTTTTCACAACCTTTTTCATAGCTACTAGTGGTTTAAAACCAAAACATACAAATCCAAAACATTTTCCTCAAAATCAGCCAAACCCAAAAAATTTGCAAATTATTACATTAATGGGTCACTTTCAACAGCAACTACTACTACTTCATGAAATATGTATTTATACTGAAAATATAGCATGATTTTAAAAGGCAAGTGATATCTCATACATAATAGATATATTATAGATTCTATTATCAAAATGATGCTCATGGATAATTATATGTATAGCATAGTACATGTCCTGATTTTTGTTTCTTTCTTTTTTGTTCTTATTACATTTCTCTCTGCTTGTATTAGCATTATTATAGCTGTATACCTCTTTGAAATATGTGATCACATAAACTATATAGAACTACAACAGATTTTTAACTTAGAGAAAGAATAAAAAGGGAATATGTGCTCTGGGGATGATGCAAATGTGAACAATAAATATTTATTTTCACTTTTTTTTGCATCTTTTGTAAATCATCCCTGTTGCAGAAAATCTCATAAAACACCTTTATGTAAGTAAAATATGTAATGCCAACATTATTAACCTGAAAAAGATGCAAGAATTCCAAACTGCCTTCTTCTTTCAGTTGATGTAATCCTATAGTGTCTAATTTTCAGTAGTTACCATTTCCACCTATGAATACTCAGATCAAACCATTTTCTTAAGAACAGGCAAAAATGATTTCCAAGGTCTAAATACACCAAAGTTCAGCCTCATTATGGACAATTAAGTGCTTGAACACACACCTGTGCAACAACAAGTGATGACCCCGGAGTTTTGCAACTCCTGATCATTTAATATTCAAGGCTATCTGTCCAAGAATCCAGCACCACTAGCTTCCTGGTGTTCATTTTATGTGGGTTTCCAGCTATCACAGCAGATGCTACAAACTGATGATTTATGTCAAATCCCTAGTATAGTTATTTTGGAGTTCTTACCATCCTAAGAGTGAGGGAGGGGGCTGTTTGTTTTGTTTTGCTTTGTTTAGCAGGGTTTTTTTACACATTGTTTTTTTTTGCTATTCAAAGCAAATCTTTCTTCCTCTGATCATATTTATGTCAAATTCTATTCAGGAAAAATGCAGCTCTAACTTTTGCTTGAAAACATACTGTGCTGTATGTTACATGTTTACATATCACATACATATACAGAAGAACCCTTTATTCTGCAGAAATTTGACTTTTTTTTTTCTCGTCAAAAGATAAGAAAAAAAATTAAAATAGAATTCTGGGAGTCCATCTTGACTTTTTTTTACAACTAAACATTCTGTCAACCTCCAATCAAACTTCATTTCCCCAGAGTGTTAGAAAAAGTGTTGTTTCTCCTCAAGACAGTCATCAATGAATATAATCACTTTAAAAGAAATCACTTTTTCATAATTCAAGTGTACATAGTCAGTGCAGAACTGGCTACTTCCTTTAACTGTTCCAGGTTAATAAAATAAATTTTATTTTCCCTCTGAAGACTGTCTACTTCTGTTACTATTGCAGAAGGTGGCCAGCAAATAATAAGGTCAATGTGGGGTCCATCCAAATAAACATGGATACTTAAATTAGTTATTTCCGGGTCCATTTATAGTCAGTATATAGAAATAAGGATATAAGGGCATGGATTCTCTGACCTACTTCAGATGTTTTTGGGATCATATCCAAGAAATTTTTCTGTGGCATTTACAGAGGGGGCTGAGAGTGATTGGTTTGCATGAAGATGTTCATGTGGTAGACATCTATTCCTACATGAGCAGAATCCCATTAAGAACTGCTGTTGTAAAAACAGTTCTGTTGTTAAATATTCCATAGCTATTGAGCATTTACTGATCCACCAGCTTCATAATTGAGTACACAGCAGAAGTAATACATTTTAGGAAAAAAAAGATTTAAAGATAACTGGAGTGAATTAGTATTTAAAACTAAAAATTTCTCTTAAATGCAAAGTTATTTTATAGTCAAAGACATATGGCTGTTTTAATAGCACATAACAGTATTCTCTATAAATTTAACTTTTTTTCTTTTTTTTTTTTGTAATGGGAAGGCCATAGAAGAAGACTGTGTTAATATGAATAGCAAAACACATTTGAGTCTTTCCATTAATATATTGTACTTCTGCTCAAAACAATAAGGATATGTGGTCTCCAGGTCCTCTTTTTCTTCTTCTTTCTTTCATGCTTTCATTTGCTTCTCATGACCACTTTCCACCTGCTCAGATACTTCTGAGAAAGCAGAGAATAAGAAAAAATTATCATGTCAAAACCAAGAGTTCAAAGAATGGCACCACTCTTAGTACAATAGAGGAATAGAATAAATATAGAATCTCAAAGGAAAGCCTAGTTAATAAAAAAAAAAAAAAAGTGATGAGTTTGATTAAATAGCAAAAATGTAATAGAGATTGCAGGAAAAATAGCTTTATATTTATTCACTTGCTTTTTAATGTCATCCTTCCTATGGTTTTGACCTCATTGCAATCAGTGAGAGACTTCTTAAATTGAAAGTGCAGAAAATGTGTTACCTTCTCTCCCTTCTTTCACTGTACCTCACTGATCTTGTTTTGATGGCTCATTCCAATCCTTCTGAAGCAGCCTCTTAAAATATCTGGGTTTTTTCCTTATTGGTTAGTTAGGGTGTAAGAAAAGAGGAGGAAGAAATTTCAAGTTTATTCTCTCATACAAATTATTTACTCTGGGCTATACAATAAGAGAAGACTAATAATTTCTTTTAAATATAAAACATGTAATAGAACCTTAGTACTACAAATCTTGCTTTGAGGCACTTTTTATCTAAACACTTTTTTTTGAGCAGAAAATTAATGAAAGAATAGGATATTAACATATTTGTAACTTAGTTTATAACTATTTAGTTAGCTAGCAAAAAATGTAAACATTCATTGAAAAATGTAACAAAATTAATTGAGTTGCTATTGCTTTTAATTGTCTGAAGAGATACTGCTAATTCACTTGTAATAAAAGATAAACAAGAATAGATGATTTAAACATCCTGGATGAGATGCTAAAATACTTGAAAGCATTGTGTTAACTAAGGAAAATTAAAAAAAAATAAGAAAGAGCAGTCAGTAGTCTGTATTATTTAAATCAGTTTTGCCTTTTATTGGATATTTTGTTTCAAATATATATTCACTGTTCATTTATTGTTGATGGCAACAATGTTTTGCTTTATTGTGTTATCTTTTTCCATGTAAAATGTCATCTCCTTCAAAGTTCAGAGTTTCTCTTTACCAATTTAATAAAATGCTAATAGCAGTGATCCATGACTTTTAGGTCAGAGGATGATTGATGACTGCCTGAAGGCATAATAATGTCATTGCCTGAAATAAAAATATAATTCATCTAGTGTGAAATACAGATTGACTTTTAAAGTCTCTGAAGTGTCACATGGATGCAATATCTACTGCAAATGCTAACTGCTAATTACTATTCATGTTTTTCACTGTTAGTACTCAAAGCAATTTATTACATTCCTAAATGCTGTTATTGGATACTACTGTATCCATCAGCTGAGTTCAGGCCCCACCAAGAGAGTCCTATTTTGTAAGTTTATTTCTTACATCATCAACTTCAAAGAGCAACTTGGGGAGTTACTATTTACTGTCAGTCCACCAATAAATGTCAATATCCCAGAGTAGAAGAGGCAAGTTCCACATAACCAGTAATGTTACAGTTAAACAAACATAAACATGATTTATGTCAGCATTGACATTCTTGTCTATTATGTAAATAAGTTACACAGTGTCTGTGTCTAGACGGATTTTACTTGATGTCTGACCTGATCATAGGTTCGCATGGTTCTACTTTTGCAGTACTTCTACCAAAAAAAAAAAGAAACCCTAAACAAAACAAAACAGCAAGAGAAAAACAGAGTCTCTGATTAAATATAGATATATATGCAAATAGATACATATGGCACTTAGAAAGTAAACACAAGAAAGATAAGAAATAGAGATGTTGACTAATAATTCATAAGAAGGGAGAAACATTAATTAAAAAAAAAAAAAAACCTTCAGTTTTCAACCTATAATTCTGTATGAATTTTATAAAAAGTGAAAGAATTCTGAAAGGAAAATCTTCATGGGAGGAGCCAGGAAGACAGCTTTGCTGCAGAAACTCATTGCAGTATATTCAATACACAGACAATGCTACAATGTTGCTGTACAACTCAGCTGTAAAGAGACCTGATCTCATTTCCTCTGTTCATGGCCTTTCTACAACTTTTTAACAGAAACAAGAAATTTACCCCTGCAACAATACTTTTTTTTACAACCTGTAAAAAGCCTGTCTGTAATTTGAAAGGGTTACAAAACCAATTTAAATCACTTTATTTGTGAAATGGTTTTCTACATTGCAATTAAACAAATTAATAGCAACATTATTAATAAGCAGAGAAACCACCTATTTACAAAAGGGACTCAAATAATTAAGTTTTCATTGTGAAATAAAATTTCCATGCCTCCGTAGTAAAGACACTGTGAGATGTTTCCTGTATGAAGAAATATTGGATGTAAGTAGGAAAAAAATACAGCAAAATTTAATATACATACATGCATTTCCAGGTAGATTATAAGTATTATGACTATCTTGCTTCTCATTATTACTGAAAAGGTAATGGAAAAATAGAAAATATTTTCAATAAGAATAAGAACATTTATAAGTTAGATGATTGAACAAATTTAAATACTGAAAAGTAAGAAGGAGTAATTCTAAGAAGTAGGGAAATCTAGTGATCTGACAGCTGAACTTAATATCCACAATATTATTGTGAACACACAAGGTGAATAGCTAAGCCCTCATTAGTAGAGATCTGGGACTTTGTCTATCTGCATAAGGGCTGGGGGGTAACACAGTTTGAAAAAGCATCCTTCATCAGACAGAACTGCTTTCTGTGATATCCACAAGGCACTGTCTAAGATGGGACTTGAGGAGGTGTACAATCTCTACCACCATCTTTTAGTACTTATATGAGCTTTACTGTTTCCAGCTTGTTCTTTATTTACATATGTATGTCATTAATATATTCTCTTAAAAAGTGTCATTTTAAGCTAATTTATCCATCTATTCTCTACCATTTTATTTAAAAATATGTATGTTTATTTACAGTGGTAGTGAGATTCATCTCAGCTAGTACTAAATATTATTTACCAGTGATATTGATGAGTCATTAGACACCAAATACAGAGTGAAAGCAACTTAATGTGCTACCCAGATGAATCAAATGAGTACATCTCCATAGTTCCAACTAAGCAATCTATGTGGTATGATGAGGAAAACAAATCAAAAAAAAAGCAGTGGATGAACTTTGTTTCACAGATGTTCCTAACTTAGCACTATAGGAACATATTTGGGACAGGAGACCACAGGGCAATAAATACACTGGGGGGAAATTGTGTTGGACATAGATATCAAGAAAGTCCAGAAGTTTGGTTTGCAGATGTGTGATTTAGCAAGGCTGTGGCCAGTTTATTTCAACAGTCTACTTTAGAAAACAATTATTTTTAACAATGGTGTCTGAAGAGAGCAGGCAGGGACATCATAGCCATCTGATGCTGTGTAGAAGGCTGAGATTAAGGTTGAGCCTCTATATGAACATCCAGGACCTGACAAGTTTTCTGGCCAGGGAAACTCTCTCATTCCCCTGCATCCATGGCATTGGTCAGAGAGAGATGGGAAGTGCTGGGTCTCTGAGGTGTTTGAGTTGGGGATGGAGAGAATAGAAATTCTGGAAGTGAAATTGTTATGCACCCACTGACCTCATCCTCCTGAGTAAAGAGATTCTAGATTATATGTCAGTGGGTCATGTGGTTGTGACTTTGTGTGTCTACCTCACTCCTAGTTGGCCCCATCATCACACCTGAGCATGAGCTGACCACTCTAAGATCCATTTATGATCTGCAGAGAAAAAGAGGCAAAACTAGTATTTTTTTAGTGTACATTTTTTACAGAATTTTCCTGAGTGTTTCTGTTCTTTCCAGTGTTGGTATAAATTGAACACAAGTAATTATGTCTGTCATTCCTTTCTCTCTCCTGAAAAAATTATTCTCAAGTCAGCTAATACATACAAGAACAGATGATCATGTTGTAATCTAAATGTCTAAAAACACAAACACCAAATTAACCTTGTTTTTCCAAGAATCTTCTAACAATAACCTTCCCCACAACATGTAATGACAAATAAGGTGTATCACTTCTAGATATCTATCACTTCTAGACTTCTAGATAGACAGCATTAATATAACCATTTATAGATTTAGTGTTCTCTACCAGGATTCATTTCTAGACCATGCAGGAGAAAGAAAAATATTTGTCTCAAATTGGACTTCTAATATTTAAACAAACTGATTTTAATCACTAAATTCATGAATTGTACAAAACACTCACTGATAGTACAGTACAACCCAATTTTCTCTCCTCAGCATAAACAGTAGGTTTAAAAATCAACTTTTTTACAAAACAGTCACCTTTGTATAAAAATCTCAAAATAGTAGTTTAGCAGGTGGCATGGAAAAATTATTAATTTATTATTTTTTATTAATTTTCAGGTAATGCATTGCATTCAGCAGTCAAACTGTTTTGTGGTTTAGATGTGAAAACCACAAACTATCCCCTGCCTATTTACTAAAACTTTCACTTTATTCTGCATCATCCCTTATGTGTTATCAATACATAGATTTGTGAGCTGTCTAGAGCTAAAAAGAATGTGACTGTTTTAAGAGTAAGTCAATATAGTAACTTGGACTACATCATGTGCCTGCATCACAGTAGAGCTGTGGAATCAAGAACTGGACTGAAAGACAGAGAAATTTGCTGTAAATATGCTCACTTTTCCAAGGCATTTCTAAATTTTTTAAGAACACATACTTGCATGTGTGTGTGTATATATATAGTACATATATAACATATATGTGTGTATATATATAGTACAAACGTCCGAATGTGGAAATATGAAACTGACTTGCAACAGTTTGTTTATGCTAAAATTAACAGGAAGTATAAGTATTTTCAGTATATAAATACTTATTGAAATAATTTCAGTGTCCATAGAGCTACACTCCATAGTTACAACTTTCTCAGACAGTAATAGGCTGTTTATTCCAGTTATTTATGAATTACAGTCTTTTCTCAGGTCTTACATTTCTAGCATATTCCACTGAAGCCTTGATACACCCAGTATCCAGCTTATTTTCAATGTAGTTTCAAGAAAAAAAATTCCCATGCATCGGTTGAAAATTAATCAACCTGTAGCTTGTGCATTTGTCAACATTGAACACACTTTCAACACTGGAAGGTCACAAAATCTGGTTTTATGAGCTACAAATAACATTTCTGCTCTACATTTACCTTCTCAGAAAAAGGTTTTAAAATGTCAACTCTCTCAATATGACATAGCATAATCACTTTATTCTTGTAATCAAGCATGAAACAACATAAAAAAGACTTGATACAAACATATAAATGCTATAAAGAAATGAAAAACTGTGGCTTTCTAGTTTCAGGAATAGTAACTTCCTCAGGGTTACTGCTGATGAAAGACTGGTTTCTTCTTGTTTCACTATTTCTCAGTCTGATGCAAATAAGTTCTCCCTCAGTTACTCTGAGCTGTCCAGGCAGGATGCAGCTGTGAACTTGAAGCTATGTTAACACAGTTCTGTGCTTGAGTTAATAAGTCCTGCTGAGAGTAAAAGACTGTGGAGACTTATGCAGTTTCAGATAGGAAAAAAAGACAAAAAATCCATGATTGCTAATAATCACTCTGGTTTTTAATAAATAAAAAATACAATCTTCATTCAGATACAATCTCATTAAAGAATTAGTGAAATTCTTTTTAAAATTCTTTGCTAAGTAGGTTTTGTCAGTGAGAAAATTATATGGAAGTTTGATTTAGCAGCTATAAATGTCATTAAACAAATATGCATTCTTCAGACTTAATTGCACATTACAATATCAAGCAGTTGAAAGCCCAAGAGATAATAAAGTGTAACTGTCACTACCAAGAGTGGAATATTATCTTAATAATTTAAACCAGATTGGATATAAGAAATTACAGTCAAGACATAAGAATTTGTAAGTGGGGTAAATCATGTATCCTGCCAAATGATGCAATTACATTTCTGAAAACATGACCAATCTATTTCTAAGTATTTCTATTCTTAGGATCAACACCTCTCTTCTGAGTAACAAAATTCACTTTAATTATTCTGAAGCATATGAATGACTCACCACTTTTGTACAAGCATTGTTTGCTTATTTTTTAAATCTTTTAACACTTCTCCAAAAATCTACATTTGTAGAAGAAAGCCCAGACAATTAAACAAAAATGTCAAGTGAATCATGATGAAATCTCCGCTATGTATCACTCATAAGGGTGGACAACACCACTGATGTGAGTATAAACTGAATCTATGTGAATTGAATATGTGAAACTATGAGAAAGAATGTTTGCCCCAAATTGATTATGTTAAAGAGGAAGCCAGCCCCCAGTGGGATTAAACAGTAACCAATGAGAGTCAAAGAGACTTTTGAAGTGAAGAAGGAAACAGCTGGAAGAGAAGTCTAATGAAAACATGAAAATACTCAACAGAGGGAAAGGGAGAAACCTCGTAGGGGAAGCAGCGGCAGTCAGACCTTTTTTGACACTAAAGACATCACCATGGGACATCACAGCTTCTGCCTGGTCTGGGCACAGCAGCCTCCCCAAAGGCTGCCCTGAGCTCCTGCACTCCATCAGGTTGGGTGGTACTTCAGGGTGCAACACATGGGGACCAACACCTCAGATGTGCATTTTGCCTCACGGGACACTTGATGTGCAGCCTGTGCTCTTGCAGGGAGCAGTACAGGTAGAGGCAAAGCTCAAACACCCACATCTTCACCAGAAGCCATGTGTATACCTTGCAGTTCTAGGGAAGGAGGCTGTTGGTAACCTACAAGGCCTTTGAGAAAGAGGATGTGCATGTCAGTGTGGTGGGTGGGTGTGTGTGTGTGTTGGTGGCAGGAAATAGGAACACTTTTGAACTATTCATAAAAATGTGCACTGGAATTGTTCAGTTATTAATATTTTGTTTAGCTGATCTATTGCTGATATTTATCCTGATCATGCAGTTCACTGATTGCCAGGTAATTACATGCTAATAAACCAATGAACCAATTCAATAAGATTTGTTTTGTGCATTTTAAATACAAGCTAAGGGGTTCCACCTTGGAAAAATCATGTCATAAAATAGATTAGCACATAGTTAGTGAACTACCGGTACTACTTAGATCCACAAAAAAAAAA
>VWZQ01007867.1:110968-156166 GCA_013397015.1 Myiagra hebetior | reverse complement strand
AAAAAAAAAATCTATTAAAAAAAGAATCTATAAAATGCTCTAAATATGGCATTAGCTGGTTTAAGTGGAATGGGGAAAGTCTGTGAGGATCCTTTAAAATAAGAGGAGGCCATGAACAGTACACTTATCTTAAGAAAAAAACCAAACGCCTCTAAGCTTAAGTTCATGCTCTGCATGTGAGAAGGAGAAAGAGAGAAGGCATTTAACTTCCAAATTATCATCAATTTCATAAAATCACATAAAAATTATATTCTCCATTATAATTGTGTTTTTACATATTTTCTTGAGTGGAACAGACCAAGTAAAGATTCTGGCAGTATGCTCTGAGTATGGTAAAGGAAACCAAGTAAGCAGAGACATTACGTGGGCAACAAAGAACCAACAGAGAGACCTTTCTAAGTTACCCTAATATTAAGAACAAGTTATTTTCTCTTGATTGTAATTTGCACCTTCCCAGACACAAAGCTAATCACCAGCTAATTGCTAATCCATAAAATCACAGATCATTAGTTCCAGTATTCATGGAACTGCTTAGTTAAAAAATGTAAAGTTACTTCTAGCAAGAAATAAACATGCATTAGTGTAAAATAATGTTCATGTTGTTTATTTCACTATCCTTTTCTGTTAAACACAAATTTTTCAGTTAGTCAACAGACACATAGAAAAAGCTCATTTTTCAGCATAGATGAATCACAGAATTCTACCTGTTTTGCAACAGATATGTGCTTATAAAAGCATATTTTGTTAAACTAAAACTTAAAATACGTTTTGAGAGGGCAATTTTTGGCTTTTCTATGTGAAACATACAGGAAATTTTAGAAGATGTGTAACTGTTTCACCTTTGCTGTTTTTTCCTGTTTGCCATTTACGTGTGTTCTGCTTATTATTAGTCCTGTTATTAGTAAGTGAGCTCTTGTATAGCAATGAATCTACCAGACCCTTTTTGTGTGTACATTTTTTCAGTGTATTATGTTTCCCAGAGACTTTGCAGGTTTGCATATCAAAGCTTTTCCTTCCAGACCCCTAAGGGACTCATTTCTCCATAGTAACACTAGACCCTACAGTATAATGCTTGATTTATTTTTCTATCAACTATTGTTCTATACCTACATAGTCTTTTTCTATTTTTTACTGTCTAGAGGGTACAGCACTGACCCTGCCTGCTCAATGTGCAGGGACTCATGCCTACAAGCACTAAGGCTTTATAAAACTTATCCCTGCGCCTTTACTTGTCATATCAGCAGCTTCATCTGCAGAAATACATTCTGACTGAGTAAGCCTGAGGTAGAAAATGCTTAATTCTCCATTACAAAATCTTCCAGGAAGAAGAGAGAGATTCAGCTGCAGGGCATCCATCCTGTCAGCACCCTATTATCCTAACACACCATTTACTCTGTTACTGGTTTTAAGCTGGCCTTATTCAGTCTGATTATCATGTTAGAGACTTGTCTTGGATCACTGTACACATTGTATTTTTATTCAGCTGCTATTCTGAGACTCCAGGTGTTTGTCTTTCTTGTACCTCCTTACTGTACCTTCATCACCTATAAAAAATGGAGTTCAGAAGATTTCCAACACGTGAATTAGATGTCATGAAGTCAAAGTGTGAGCTACTTTTATGTTAGGAAGCAAAAGAAGTAAACCAAGGAGAAACGGCTATTAATAATCATTTAAAAATATATAGTTTCTAGGTTTTACTCTCCCATAACTGACAGAATGGATCCATGCTTTGCATTGATGTGCAGCACAGTCACATGCAACAGATATCTGTGTGATGGATCACAAAGATCACATAACATTTACCATTTTCCTCACCATGCTTTTAATCCCTCAAGGCTTCTGGCACCATATAGTAACCGCACACAGAATAAAGTGATCACAGGCTACAGAATCAATATCCAGCACAGAGAAATAAGGAGAGATTAAGGTCATTAACACCCTGTAATTTATTAAACATGACCCTAATTTCATGCAATTTTTTCTAAGGGTTTCATGGAATACTTCTGAAAGAAATCTGTATTTTGAAACTTATAAGGATTCTGACTGTGTCCAGTTGAAGATGAGGGTGTTTACAAAGTTTGCAAAATATACCTGAGATTTCAAAAGATGAAACAGTAGAAGAAGTACATCAAATAGAAAGTAAATAAAAGTTTGGAACATTACAGTGATTTGAAAGTTCAAATTTGAATTTCTAATTCCATTTTATGTGTTCAGTAACTTCATTCAGTGTTCAAGTTTATTCTTCTTAAATTCATAGAAATATAATTGTCTTGAGTCTGTTATCTCCTATTATTCCATCTTTAAAACAATGTACAAAAGCATGATAATGCTCTGATAGAGAACATATTTTCAAATCATGTTTCCTTTTTAAAGTTATAGGATATTGAAGGCTGTTTAAACCAGTTAACAGAATGAAAAAAATGGTTTCAGACAGTAAACCTTATGTCATTATATCTACATTTATTAATCAACTATTGAGGAGAAACTGTTCACCTGATTAAGATATATAGATCTGGCCTCCTGCTTCCTCAAAGTAAAAAGTATTGCATTCTGAATTGACTTTTTAGTTTATTATGTGACTAGTACCACTTTACACTCTTGGAAAAAATATCAATACTAGGATTTACTCTACTACTCAGGCCTAGTTCATCAATGTTCTTATGCCATCAAGGGTTAAGGGCTATGTTTCACTTGTTTGAGGAAGGCACTGAGAGTATCCTCATAAAAAGTTTGCATGATTAGATCTTTACAACCAGCAGACCTGTAAATTAGCACGGCAAATAGGCTTTGTGCAGAGAGCAACATTCTGTAGAGCAGGTATGACCCTGAATGCACAAACATGCTCTATGCATTATTCTGAAACTGAGTTTCCTGGAAGTTAACTTCTCTGTAGCCAACAGAAACAAAAGCCTAGAAGTGTCCTTTTCTATTTTTTCTCACTGCTTTTAAGCTCTGCTGATTAATAATATCAAATGATGATTAGTGTCCAGTGACTAGCAAATCCCACTATGTCATTCTACATATTTCAATATGAAGTAGTGCAAAGTATTTAAATTGGCTAAAGTACATAAAAAACAAAAGAAATTATTCCTGTAATGAAAAATACAATTATTCTGAAATGTTCTTGAGAGATAGAGTAGATTTGTGGGGATTTTTTAATAATAATAATTAAATAAATAATTTCAGAAATATATGCACTTGGATTATTCATATTTAAGAAATTCTGTAAAGCACAACCGTACACTGAAGTGGGAGAACACAACACTAATGTGTAAGCAGATACTGCAAGTTAAAAAAAATTTAATGCCAACATCACTGAAACACAGCTGTGCTAATAATTCAGGTTCTTGTTTAGGGTTTTCCAGCAGATACACACTATTTTTTTCTCCCACCACCATAGTCGTCATGTTTGGTTAGCCACAGGTGAAGAATTCTTTCTCATAGGGAAAGGTCATCCCATAGAATTTCAGAAATAAATTGAATCTATTCTCAAGAACAATGTTGGGGTCTTATATGAAAGAGAGACAGAAATGTGTTTTTTCACTTGAAGCTTTTTTATGTCAGAAAGATTTAAATAGCAGAATGAAAAAAACAATGAAGATAAGGTTAAAATTGGGGGAAGAAAGTCATAATCATAAGAAAATCCATCTCCATTGTAAAAAGTGTTTGATGGGACTGAAAATTTGGCTTTTTCTTTAGAAATGCAGTTATGATTTAAAATTTGTGTTTTGTCATTAAGGTACAAATAGAAGTGTAAGTCAGTTCTGTTGGAACTCCATGTTTATTTGAAGTGGGTATCCTATGTGTAAGCTACAATCTCTTTTGTCTTCATGGACCATTCAAATTAGCAATACACTTTTTCAACAAGGAGGACAAATTTTGAAAATAGTTACAGAAAGGAAGTGATCCTGATAATTTATATTCAGGAGATTTTTATTATCCTCCAGTGTTTTGATAACAGAATTATGAATCCATCAAATTATCATTTTTTTTCATTGTGTCTCTCTACCTATAATATTCAGGGATACAGTAAAGACAATTTCTATCCTTTGTTGTGTAATCTAAGTCTTACTATTACCTTTAATGAAGTAACTGAGTATTCACTTCTGCCCTTATATTATCAAGAGTATTCAGATCTGTATTATAGAAGACATTAATACAGCCCTGCAGTTGTGGCATATGATAGGGCAAAATATTTAGTCTGGATGTTTGTTTTACATTTGATTGTCAGGATTTATCCAAAACCTAACTGTAAAAGTTCCTGGTAGGGTGTCTAGGTAGTGAAAATTCAAACAAATTCAAATCAAAAAACCGATGACTGTGAAGTGACCAAAGAAAAATGAAAAAGTGGGGAACTCAGATAACCAAAATCAACTACTCTTAAGACCATCAAAGCTGAATGATAAGGTCATTGTCTTTATTCCAAAACCCGCTAAGATGATTCACTAGAAGAAGCTGTCTCCAGAATGCTATTCAAATCACTACTGAGAAAATGCAGCACTTACTGTGATGCATCTGAGGGGAGGTTATGATATTGGAATACTTGGGAATGTACAGGATTTTTCATGGATTTTCCAGGGAAAGAGTTAAACGATGGGAAAGACCAGGACAGGTCAGGGTAGGACAAGTTTGGAAAAATGGAGAGAGAGGAATAAAAGCAGCCAGTCCTTTTTAAGCTTGTACTTGATCAGGACACTGAGATGCCTGTGCCTTGCACAGTTTGTCCTATCTTCTTATTGAACTTTATTTCTATCTTTATTTCTGTGTGAATCACTCATTATTCTGTATGTGCCTGTTTGGGGAGGAATTCAGGTCAGATGAGCCACTACTGAACGTGAAGCACAAATTTCAGGAACACATTCAGCATTTCTTTGTGATTGGGATCTTTGGCTTATCTCAAAATCGTATCAGGGACCATTCTAGCATCTTTACAATGTAGACAAATAAGTTCTAATACCTGGGAATGTTTGTAGCATCGTATAATTTCTGAAATATGCTACGTCTCATTGACCTCATAGAGTGTTGTGTTATGTACAACTGTTTCACCTTATGGCTGCTTTTCATTATGTTTTGTAGATCATGTTACTTTTTAAAATTTGATTATTTCTTTTTGCTCCTTTATTTTATCAGACAATTTAACTTTTTTATATTCAAAATATAAACTGTTTATTTCTTGAAAATCTAAAAGCCAAAATAGAATTAATAATAGTTAAACACATGTCAACTTTTTAAAAGGAGACCCTCATTATAAGAATATAGATCTGATCCATTGTCAAGAGATAGGTCCCTGAAGCAATAATTTCTGTATTTAAAATTTTTCTAAAAAAACTCATTCTTTTTAGTAAACCTTTCATAGGTATTCATATCAATTTACTACACAAATGTGAAAAAGTGCCTTTTTAAAATTGGATACCTATCCTTCTATTTGCGTCCTAGACTGTTTCAATAATACTTACGAGGAGAGAAAAGTATTTTTAGTAACATTCAGAGGATGACACGTGGAACCTTAAATAGTAACCTGCCTCAAAACAGTGGTCTTTAAAAACACTTCAGCTGAATCATAATATAGTTATTCAACTATATTTTGTCAGTGCAGTGTGTGTTTGAATGGCATTTTCCCTCATGTTCCACTGTTGGTTCACCCACCAAGAGTTCGGAACAAAAGGCTGGATTTTAAGATTGAACAAGAATTTATTCTTTGTCAAAATAACCAAAGGATTAACCCACCATTACCCAAAGAGTAATAACTAGATATCTCTCTCACATAATAGAACTTTATTCACAAAAATAAAGGGTATCTCAGATGAGGGAAGTCCATGCATTCTTTTGAAACTAGACTCTTCTGCAGGCAAGAAAACAAATGTATAAGGAAACTCCCGTGATCATTCAGGTGCAGCATAAGGTTCTGTAAGCTTCTTGACTACTAATTGACAGCAGCTAGAGATTGTACCATTGAAATCATCCCATAATGTTTCTGTTCCACACACTTTCCCCACAGCATTAGTTCCTGCTTATAGTCAGAGGGTGATAAACAGTGGATTAGTCGATGGCACCCAATATATAGTCATTTTTAAGTTGTTTATGTGAGAGAAGAGAAAGTTGTAGTTCCTATTACTTTTCCCTGGGTATCTTCTGTTTATATCCAATGGCAGTCTGACAGTAAAATGTGCATTTGTTTCTTGAGACTAGGGTATTTCAAACCAGGCACCTAGAGACATCTGTATTTTAAACCATGCACTATTGATTTTAGATACCTTCTGGAATTAGAGATTCAGAAGAGAGGAATCAAATCACTACATGAAACCACCCCCACCCTTGTGGTATTCTGATCTATATTTTTAGCTAAAGTTTGAATTTTATTACCCTTGCGAATATTTTAGCTCAAACTTTCACACAGTTCTGGGGGAAAAATGCAGTTCCCTGTGAGAGAAAATAAGCTGCAGACTGTCCTATTGACAGAGCGGAAAAAAACACATGTAAGATATTGGATTCATCCTTGCAGGTAGTACAGAAGTACATTACAGTACCAGTTTGGGTGAACTGGATATACTTGTCTCAGACAAAGTCTGGCCTAAAGTATATATGAGCATTTTGGTGTCATTTGCATACAAGGGATAGAGATGAGAAACTGGCCTTCATAGGCCTTGATAAATATTCTGTCTTTAGAAACATCCAGTAAATCTTACACCAAATATCTTACTATGGGTGCAAGGTCATACAAAAGGCAAGAGCTTAATATTAATGTAATTTGAACAATAATTACCTAATTCAAACAAAACAATTATTGTTATTGGTGGAGTTACAGAAGTGTAAATTATCTAATTTTTACAGAAAGGCGTGGTTAATAACAGAGCTAAGACTGCTGTGCTAAACATTCTGATATGCATCCGTTTTCTTTGGCATTACATTCACTCTTTTACTCTTTCCCTTTTCCACATCTTAGAGGTGTCACCCCAACAGATATTCACAACTACTTTCTCCCTCAAGCAGAAGATGGGGGGGGTTTAACTGAGCTTTCAGTGTTCTGATGTCTTTGTCATGAAGAGTATCCCTAGATAGCCCGGATAGTGAAAAAAAAAAAAAAAAGAGAGAAAATTAAAAAATATGTATAGCAGTTCATCCAGCCATAAACCACACATACCACTACTTTTGCATTCATCCTGGCACAGACCCTGGGATACTGATGGGTAACCTACCATCTCCTTATTTGAGAAAAGCTGTTAGTACTTATCTGAAGTCCCAGACACATACAGGTTGGAAGGGTAAATAGAACACCAAAGAAAGATGATTTATTAAATGTTTTTAATAATAACTTTAAGGGCATTTTTAATGCTTTCTTTATTAATTTGAGTGTTAACATTACTGCAACTGGTCTGGTAAAAACTGTTATATGTATTAATTACAGCTATACAACCATTTCTCCCAATCCAAACACAAACCTGTATTACATAAGGGGCTGGTGTCTATTACTCAGTGACTGCACATGCTTGCTAGACCTCTTACCAAACATAATATTCACAGGGCTAACCTCTCGGTATTCCACCCAGGCTACCTGTGCTTGCTTCCACCTCTGTAGGCTACCTTTGTGTGTTTGAACTTTTCCAGATGCTCCTTGTTCATCCATGCAGCTCCCCTGGAACTTTTTTCCCAATTTCCCCTTCATTGGGCTGCATTGCTGCTGATCTTGGAGGAGGTGATAGTTGATTATCAACCAGCTTTTTTTGTCCCCTCATCCCTCCAGGGCTTTATTTTGCAATATTCTACCAAGCAGGTCCCTGAAGAGCCCAAAGTCTGTTTTCCTGAAGTCCCAGGTACTGAGCTTGCTGTGCACCATCCTCACTGCCCTGAGGATATCAAACACCATCATTTCATGGTCACCGTAGACAAGGTTTCCCTTGAGCTTCACATTCCCCACCAGTTCCTCCTTGCTGGTGAGAACAAGGTCCAGCATAGCATCTGTCCTCACCAGCCCCCCTCCTCTCCACTTGGAGAAGTGGCAGGTTATCACAGAGTCATGGAATGGCTTGGGTTGAAAGGGATCTTAAAGATCATCTAGTTCCAACCCCACTGCTCTGGGCTGGGACATCTTCCACTTAAACCAGATGGCTCGAAGTCCCATCCAACCTGGCTAAAACACTTTTTGGATGAGACATCCACAACTTACATTAGGGAAAAGTTCATTTGATTAGGAAAAAGAATTGGAATGCTGATGAGAAAGTTACATTACTGTATGGGGAAATGATAGGATAAGTTAACAGTTGATGATTTTTTCCCTTACCATTTTGAACATACTTCAATATTCGCTGAATATAGCAAGGTTAAATTAACTGGCATATCAGCTGCCAATCTATTGCTGTTGTTTAGCCAAGTTATATTCACAGTTCTATAGATGCTCATTCTCTAAAAAAGCCTAGTTCTATAGACGCTCATTCTCTAAAAAAGCCTCAAAAATCTTGAGTTTTTTACTTACAGATTGTAGGGCATTGAGATAAACTTATCTTCAAATCAAAAATGTTTGTAACTCAGTCTAGTCATTTTGTGTCAGATTGGCTGCTATACCGTAAAAAGTATTCTTTGGTTCAAATGGGTCTGGAAAAGACAGAAGAAATTTGCCTGATTTGAGCTTTCTATCTTTTTTTCTTGACAGCAGCCTTTCTCCCAAAGTCTATTTAATGTCAAACGACAGAATGGAAGATTTCCTGGATATTGGAAAATATTTTGATTAAGCCAAAAATGTTGCAAATGGATGGAAGATTATATGCTAATGTTGGATGTAGGAAGGGATTCAGAGCCAAATGAGCAACAGATGTATTGTTTGACTCAGAATAAGCAAAAGTCAGTGGACATGGAAAAAGAATGGAGGTAACTCCAAGGTTAAAGCTAGGAAGGATCTACATATAAACTATCAAGATAAAATGCTACTCACCTCCATTGTCAGCACTGCTAGATTCAAGCCATTTGCTGAGATGTTGAAATTTACCAGGCTTTTTTCTATCACCCCTTTAGGTATAGGGGTATCTCATCCAATGGTACAGCTGGTATTAGTAATGAGGGTGTAGTGGGTTGAACCTGAATTGACAGACAGCCTTTAAGACCAATAATGCTTCTCTCAATTCTACATTTACTACAGAAGGTTTGGTGGTTTTTTGGTTGTTCTTCCTATTCCTCACCCAATAATGGTATATACACTCAAAACGTAAACAAGATTTTGTTGGAAAGGGTAACTCTCACGTCTTCTTTGGCTTTTCTTTGTGTATAGCCTCGGAACTGATGCTATGCATGAAAAATACACATTCAGATTATGGGGCCGTGTTTGACCTTTTTTGAACAGCAGTCTGTTTCATTTCACTGGCAGATTTTTCTGTCAATTATTCATGTGGGTCATAGACACACAGAAGAACATCGCTTGGAAGGGACCTCCAGAGGTAATATTGTCTAGGCTTCTCCTCATACCAGGATATTTTGAATCCCTCCAATGATGGAGATTACACAGGCAACCTGTTTCAGTGTTTGATATCTTCATGACAAAATTTAATTTCCTTATGTTGAGTTGAAATGTCTCATACTGCAACTCATATCACTGTTTACCCCTGCTCCCGCTCTAGAACTCAGAAAGCTCCTGGCTTTGTCTTTTGCTCTGCCACTATAGACAGCAGTGTCTCCTTGGCTCAGTCTTCTCACTACATAACAGGCCCAGTTATCTCAGCTTCTCCTCATACGTCCTGTGTTCCAGCTTCCTGAACATCTGGGTGGCCTTTGATGGACTTGTTCTAGTATGTCCAGTTTCTCTGGTATACAGGTGCCCAAAGCCTGGTGCAGTATTCCAAGTGCAGTCCCAAATTTTTACTGGCAATTTCAGAAAATCACAGGACTTTGACAAAAGTTTAGAGAAGCACTCAACCAACATAAAACATTTCGTAAACCATTAACTTAGACTATTCCACTTAGGAAACTCCAAATCCATCTGATTTTAAGTTGCTCAAAAATCCAAGAAGAGGGAATTAGAAGAAGAAAGAGAGAAAAAACACAGAAAAGGATAAATATAGCTACCACTCTTAAATTCTAGCAGTGTCTCAGCTGATATACATATCCAAGGGGCGAGACATGCTCTTGCCTCCTGCTTCAGTTAAAGTACCCTTTAGCTTCCCTGGGCCCTTTCCCCAGGTGGGACTTCCTGTCTGGTGGCCACTCAGGAGCTGGGTTAGGGGCTCCAGAGGCAGGTGTGGATCATTGCCTCTGCTATGCCAGGGATTGGCAGCCACTGTGGGGCTGGGACACAGCTTGGAGGGATGGGGTGTGGAGAGCAGGGCAGTGCCTCACCAGAGCAAGGCCTGACCTGTCCCTTCTCCGCACATGAAATGTTTGGAACCAGTAGTCCTTCCAGTCTCTCACGTTGAGACAGCTGTGGTTTGCTCAGGCAAAGCAAGGGCAGAAAGCAAAGAATATCATCAGTCCTTAGATCCTGCATTCCTCCTGCCATGTCTGGAGCTGGGGTTTCAAGACAAAGAAAGCAAAAGTGAAAAAGAAAAGAAATAGGAGAGAAAGAGAGCCAAAGGAAGGAGAATGAGGGGGCCCATTCCACTCTCCTTTATAGTTCACCTGGTGTACACCTCTTATGTAAGCTACACTTATCACACTGTTTTTTTCACATATGCACAGCCAGACCTTCCCCGGGAAGTGTTTACAGAGGACACAGAGAGGGCAGTCTGAGCATGGGTCTCAAGGTGGAGCAGGAAGTTGGCTCAGTACAACACAGCCCCACCTCTGCAAGGCCCTCTCCTCTGACCACATATTTCCTATCATAACAGAGAGAATGTTTGAGACAAAATGTGCTTAGGTCTGATCCTCTACAGAAGGCTGCAATTAGGTCACCCCAAAGCTTTCTCTTTTCCAGGCTAAACAAACCCAGTTCTCAAAATCTTTCCTCACAGGAGAGGTGTACCATCCTTTTAATTGTCTTGGTGTCCCTCTTCTGTACCCATCCCAACAGGTCCATGTCCTTCTTGTGCTGGGGATCCCATCACTAGATGCAGTTATTCGCCCAACAGGATGACAAGGATTTTTGTGGAAGAGAAATTTGTATTTACCTTTGCTGGAGTTTTTTCAGCTCAATTTTCCAGCTTACTGACATCCCTTCACACAGCAGCTCTCCTGTTCAGTGTGCCAGTTTCTCCTCCCAATTCTGTATCTTGCATAAATTCACAGAGGGTGTAGTCTATCCACTCTATTGCATCACTCAGATCATTAATGAACACATAAACTCTATTTGCCTCAGTACAGATCCTTGAGGGACACCATTACTGACTGCCACTTGATTTTGTGCAACTGATCGCTACCAATTCAGCCTGACAGTCCAGCTAATTTTCTACTCACCTTATCATGTACTTATCAAGTCCATATCTTGTCAATTTGGCTTTAAGGAGTGTATGTCCAAGGTCTTGCTAAAGACAATTCAGTGGGCCAAGAGCACTTTGTGTACAAGCTTTTCCATAGAGATAAGCAGTTAACTTTTTCACTTACAGTTAGATAAAACTCAACTGCCACAGGAATTGTGTTAATTGTGGTTCTTTAAAAACAGCTACATTTAATGGTAAGTAGTGATCACTGAATCCAAATGAAAATGGTTTCAGAACTGATTGAAATAACAGGGAAAGAGAGGTTTGGGACACACCTAAGGTCTTTTCCTGGCACATTTATTAATATGGTCTAAAAATCTACAGCAAAAGCGTTCCTCTCATTTTGATGCAAACACTAGCTGTTGGCTATTGGAAGGTGCTGTGATGGTGCATGAGTCTCAAGTATTCATCCTTACTTGTCAAAAAACCATAAAATATGTTTTAGATGCCCTAGTTTATCAGGAGGGATTAATCATATTGGGCAATAATAATTTAACAATTACAATAATTTATCCTAATTTACCAGTTCCTGGAGAGGTAACTTGGATATACTAAAACCTCCTAGAACAAAGAACGTAAGAAGTATTTATGGCACATAGAGGTGTAACGAGTTCAAAGCTTTTGTTTTACCAGAAGATTCAACATTTTTCCTATAAATGTGTATTTGAACAGAACTTAAATGAAGATTTTTCTCTGTAGAAGCTGAGAAGCACCTTTTGTGAAAACAGATAAATTAATAAACAATCTGTCATGCTTCACTTTTTTGGTTTAAGTCCTGAACTGGGAAATATAGCCAAATCTCAGAAATATTTCAATGGTACCCACCATACATGTAAAAAAAAAGTGAGAAAATAATGTAAAATTCTAAGACATAATTACCACATATCCACTTACTTTTCCCTTTATTTTCAAGAAAATTGCCTAATAATGCTTACTACCCTTTTTCAGCTAACATCTATTCATTTCTCTTTGCCTTATTGGAAAATTATTGCTGCTTATCCACACAGTAATGACAACAGGGTCTTCTAACCACTGCAGAAAGGAACAAACAAATGACATAAAGAATCACTGATACCATTTATATGGGTTCTGCTCTAAATTATATTTCTTAGACGTATGCTATAGGGAAGGATGGAGTTTGAAGTCTTATGAATATTTAGCATAGTTCAGGGAAAAATAAATTATGTCAAGTCTGAGATGCTGCCAACTAAAAAAATGTAAAATAGTGCCATGGATGTTAAGGGCAATCCTAGGCCTTAGGTATAATTTCATAGATAGCATCTGGAGATCCCTCTTTTCCTGTTCTGTCCCAAAAGAATCAGATCTTTAAGACAAAGTCAGAAGGGGATTAACTCTGTTACTTTTCTGAGGAAGACACCCTAGGGAAGAGGGAACTCTTGAGTATTTGGTGTTTCCTGCTGATTCCCTTGCCACTGTACAAGTTATAACCTAGTGCTTCCATAAAACCCTTACAAGGATTGGCTTTTTTTTCTTCAGATTTGCCAAGTATGACTAATAGAGCAATGAATTTACATGTACTTAGCCCACAGGGGTTTGAGGATTAATCCCTTATAAAGATATCTGGTCCTCAAGTGTAAAGAAAATTATTCTAGCAGGAACAAGCAATTTCCCCTCAAGGTGAAACAAAGACTACAATTAGGAAAAGATTTAAGAGTAAAGAAAAACAACAATTCTGAATTGAGTCTGGTCCTGCCAAATACGATGACATGGAAGATATTTAAAGGGTGTTCATCTCTTGAAAATTTGTTTCTCTTCCAGAAACATTTTTTGGCATGATGATAAATATCTGTAGTCCCATATGTGGTCCTGTTTGTGGGAAACATATTGATAGCAATCATATGAAATTAGCATGAAGATGGTTAAAAAGGTTAGTTATACATAAAACTATATATTTTTTCATGTTATCAACCATTTGAGCATCAAAGTAGGATGTGCTTTTTAGGACAAAATCTTCTGTATGTGTTAGCAGTAAATAATGTTATGTAAAGGATGTCATTCAGATCTATCTCCAGAAGTCATGCTACAGTTGCATTCTAATTAGTTCATTACAAAGTATGCCCAAATGCAGCAACTGGGATTAATTGTTGAAGTGTTCTTTATAGCATAAGAATGACTTTTGAGCATCAGGGAAAGAGAAAAAAAAAAAATCTTACAAAGATAAAGTCAATTGTCCAAGATCAGAATTTTGATGTGTTGCCAGGTCTGAAATACCAACATAAGAGCAAAAGCGTTTAGAAAAGTTTATATTATTTGAGATTATGGATGTTAATAAGTGGCAAATGAGCTCCGGTCTTTACCTGAGAACATTTGCAATGCAGAAAACAGACTTTTGAACATTTAATCATTCTAAAAAGATTGATTTATCAGGTATGATGTAAACCTGACTAATTCAATTGAATTCTGTGATGTGGTGTCATCCTTGCTTATTATATAATACTTCAGTAGTTAGGATACTCACCCCAGGAGTAAACAAATTCGTGGGATTTCCATCAGTCTAATTTGATTTGAAATAACAGTTTCGTCATCCTACAAATGTTTACTAAATACTCACTGTCCTGGTTTGAGACAAATGAAGGGAAACGCTCTGGAAGGAATGTCTCCTCCAAAGAAGGCAGTTTCAGCCACCTCTCCCCCACAGGTTCAGGAAGAAATTCCTTGGAGAAAAGCAAAAAAAAGAAATATTTATTTAACAAGCAGAGTGCATGCAGACACAGAAAAAGAAAAATGATAAATAATAAAACCTCTCGCTATGGAGAGGACCTGGTAAAATTCAAAGTCCTTTGTAGGTGTGGCTCTCCTCTCTCCCTCCGGAGCCAGGGTTCAGTGTGGGCCCCTCCGGGCCATGGTGTGGGGCCTCCCAGTGATGTTCTGGCACTGCTGAACAGTCCAGAAGAGAAGAAGAAGAAGCCAAAGTCCCAGGAAAACCTCTTCCCTCAGCTAATGAACGAGAAGCTAGCTGAAAAGCAGAAGAATGCCACTCTCCTCCCGGCTGCAGAAGCCATGACCTGAGAAGTGAGTGAACAAGTTATCTGTGTTTTTGAGCACAGCACCAAAGGAATTCCACAGCCTTCTCCAGTCACCATCTCTCAGGTCTGCCTTAAAGACACAGAAAGGCACAGGATTCATGTCTGGCATAGAACAGGCAATAGGGGATACAGCATCATAAAGTCACCCCAAGACACTCACCTTCTGACTCTTATCAAGTAATACACATTCCATCCCTGACCAGAATTGTGAGCCACTGTGTACACACTGCAAACTCAGAACAAGACTGTTAGATGCCAGAATGAGACTTGATAGAGCTGCAATCAGACATACAAACATCTTCCATCTAAGGAGGATGGAATCATCAGCACCATCCTTGATGTTTTTAATCAATGACTGTGGAGGGGCAGGCCCCAACTGTGGCGGCTGCCACTCTCGCCGACTCCGCCTCTGACTCCGCCTCTGGGGACGGAGACTCCTCCTGGGAGGAGGACTCCATGGGCGGCACCACCGTCTGAGCCCAGCCCATGTTCCAGAAGATTCCCCCAGAAGGCGTCGAATGATTGGTTGGGATTTGACTGACGCTTGTGTACCACCCCCTTGTAAAAATTTTGTTGGCCCTCAGACATTGTACCCTCCTACCCTCTCACTCCCTATTGGCTGGCTATCCGGCACCCCTCCCAGATTTGCCCTCCTTAAAAGAAGCATGCACCCCCTTTCCCCTGCGGAGTTTTCTCTCAGGACTTCTCAATAAAGGAGCTCCGGGGAAACCCCCTCTCGCTACCCTTCGTCTCCTCACCTGATTATTCGCGCCCTGCTTCTCCTCGTGTAGAGCAGCCCCCGTTTGTGGGATCCATCTCCACTTAACTCGTGGCACCTCGGATCTGAGGCGACCAGGGTTCCTTTGGGCCGGCGTCCCATGCTGAGGAAAGCTAGGATCACCAGGCAACAAATGACTTTTTTTATAAGATACTTAAACTGCAAGAAACAATCTCAGACAGAGTGACCAAAGCTATAGAGTCAGTCATCTGTGTTGTGGCCTTGTGTACCAGATCTGTGGATCCCGCACATGTGGTGTTTAACTAGGTTTCAACTCAGTTTGAACTAGATGAGAGGGAAAATCAATAAATATATTTCCTGAAGATCATATAGGTGCTTTGTAAATGAGGAAGTCTTGTTTTGACCTTATATAAGCTGTAATTCAGCAGGGTAATTAGAAAACTGCTTAGTTTAATCACAAAAGTATTGTTATGCTGTTGTCATCCATGAAAGCATTCACTTGTTTAGAAGTAGGTACATGGTACTCTTACTGAATGAAACCTTTATCTGACTAGCTCATTTGCATGCATTTCAATTAAATAAATTCTCCTTTTCTGGCTTTTTTATTCAATAGGTGACTTACAAGATGTTCCTTACTTTCTAATTGCCAAAACTGTTGTTGACTTTTTTGTCTCTTACTGAAAAGTTGCATTAAAGTAATTCAGCAATTTAAAACATTCATTGATTTAATCCTTTTCCCATTTAGTAATTGGATTAATCTTTGTACTATTTTCCCATCAGTATCTGTTGTAGCCCATCTGATTTTCTCTAACCCTCTGACTACGTGAATTCCCTCTCCATTCTGGCTGCTTTTCACTCTCTGAGGTATCAGTTTCTGTACAAGTATTATTGTCTTAGGGTATCACTTGTTTTTAACACTTAAGTCCCCAAATAGTGGTTTTGAACTCCTGCTATAAGGTAAAAAATCCCATTTTTAATATGTCTGTCTACATGAGGATTGGAAAGATGAGTTGACAGGAGTCAGCTGAGACTGGCTGTGTCACAGAGGCTGCTCTAAAAAACCCCACTGCCAAAAAATGGGCACCTGCTCCCAAAACTACCTTCTGTTTTCAAACTCGCCCACTTCCTCAGTTGTCTCTTTAACCGCACAGTGGAACTACTAGGACTACGGTCACCAGTAAAGTCAGACCTCATTTGTGCTGATATTTCTCAAATACTCACAGAAATAACTAACAACATTTGGAAATAATGTTTAAAAATAACTGTTTGGCTATTAGTATTGGATGAGTTAAATCTGCACTGCAAAACATAAGCAAGTGAAATAATGAAATACAGTAAGAGTAAAATGCTCTAGGGCAGATACTTAGAGATGGTAGCATGAAAAAAAGACTTGACAGAAAAGCTCTTTTTTCCTCAGCCTTCAATAACATTTTTTCTCTCCCTCTTTTTTCTCTTTACCCAGTGTCAAAGATAACACTCCTGCCAAATCTAACCGCTGCCTCTTTGGATTGTAATTTCTGTCAGCAGGCAACCCCTTTCAAAATCATCTACATATCTGATAATTGCTGCATTAGGGAAACGTACTACATGAAAATATGACAGGACTTCAGGACTGTAACTCTTTGGAGGTCCTAGATATTTGAATATATAAATAAAAATACTCATACAGCAAACTATATGAATCTTTATTCTTTATACATTACTATTAAAAGCTTTAATGTGAATTGAATTTATATTGATGTCTTTTCAGACTTTCACAGAAGTAAGGGACTTGAGAGAAATACATAATGAGAAAAGTATAAAGTTGCTTAGTGCTTTGTGTTTTACCACAGACTGCTCTGTGTTGCTGGTCTGGTTTTGTGGCAATGAAGCTGGAGGTTTAACTATTTCCTTCATTTACGAGGGATGAAAGAGTCCCATGATGCATGTGTGATATTACACTGCAGAATATCAAGGTTTTGCAACCCAAACATACAAATAAACAGCTACTCATGTGCTTACATGTGTGCATTAAAAATACAAGACACACTGTGGAAAGAGACAGATGTAGCTGCCGGGCTGCACATACAGGTGCATACAGGCTGCTAAAATGACCACTAGAAAAACCTTTGCTGAAAGACTCAGGGTTAAATGAAGAATGAGCATGAAAATCATCAGCTGATTTATTTCTTTCACATTCAGGGAAACAATGTTTATTGGTTTTGCATTGTTAGTAAACAACTTCCTTATATCTAATTTTACTGTCACCTGCTATGATTCTGAACTACAGAGGGCCACTCAGGTAATAGAAAAAGGGGGAGGAGGGGTGGGGGAAGGGAGTGTGTAAATAAATCCTAAAGGACGATGAACTATATAAGTATTTTGAAGCCAGATTCTGTTTTACTTAAATACATTATTTCCTAAGTTATCTCTTGGATTTTTATGGCCAATTCATAACTCAGTTTAAATGAATATGATAAAATGAGCTCATAGTAATTTCTATAAAAACTTACCATATAAGCACATTATTCTCATTTTTCTTAGATTAAGTTTGAATGTAATACATGTTCTTTGTTGAGCAGAAATTTGCTTCCTCATCTCCAGTATGAACAGTTTTGTGAATTTTGTGAATGAACATGAGTCTACTCAACAGCATCTGGACCATGAGAAGCCCATTAGCATGTTGCTAGGTGGTGTGGTACAGCATTAAAAGATTTATGTCTCAGACAGTACTCAAAGGAGACAAAATGCATTTCCTTTCTCATGACTATTTCTGCATCTAATTAATTTGCTTTTTAATTTTATAACAAAATGCTATTTACAAATCTTATCTTAAACTGAAATTAAGTTGGAAAGTAATATTGTTTACTTGCCAGTGAATTTCCTGAAAGGGAGCAAAAGTATCTGTTTTTCTCAGGACTCTTTAATTATCATGTTCAAGTTCCAGTGAAACCATTTGCCTTGTTGTTATGTGCTTGTTTTTATTCCCAAAGGAAAATATATCTTTCAGAAATTATTAAGAAACACTATTGTTTTTAGAAGCCAATATTATGTCTGTTTTTGAGGCATATGTGTCACATTTTGATGCTTCTTGTCAGGTTTAATCAATCCTGTTGATGTATGTGAGACATGATCCAATTTCACATGATCAGAATTACTTCATTTGACATACCACCATGTGACATTGAAGGTCGAATTGCAAACTAACAAACAAACAAAACCTTTGTACTGTATTAAAATATTTTAGGAGAATAGAAATAACTTTTTAAAGACAGGTAAAGTTCTTAGATTTGAAACACTTGCATTTTAACTCTTTGTCATATTTTGGTGGCCAAATCAGATTTTCTGGTATTCTGAATTCAACCACTAATGTAACTCAGCACAGAGATGGACAAGAGTCTTTGGGTTGATAATTCATTTGTAAAGACTGATAGAGCAATCTGAAATGGAGAATGAGGAGGTGTTCTCCCTTTTGTTTGTGAACGCCGAGTAGATAGAGTACTCAAATGTACATTTTCAATCCCTTAAAAACCCAAAGGTAATCTCTGCATTACATATGTTTTTTTATGAAAAAAGGGTGGACTAAAAGACAGAAAGTAGGTTTATTCTGATTTCTACAAATGAGCCCCAGCCAAATAAAAAAGCTCCAGCTTCTTATTGAGCACTGATAAGGGTGGGTATCTCTTCATTAATTTACCCAGTTGATATCTGATTTTTGAAAAACAAACAAGCAAACAAACTGAGTTTTAGCAGATTTTGCTTCATATGTATGTAAATTCACATGAATTCATGTGAATGGTTTCCTGTGAATTAATTTTCATTCATTATGTACGTTCACCATCTGTAGCAAAATCTACGACTTCCTTTCCAAGTGTGACATGTGCTGAGCTAAAATTTTTATCATATAAAGTTTCTGGAGTACTCAGTGTCTCAAAATCTTGCTGAATAAACTTTACTGCAGTGGTTTCAAGACGTTCTTTATCAGAAGATTCCAGAGTTGCTGCTTGAACTTACAATGCACTTCTGAGAAACCTAGACACTTCCTTGAACTATCGCTCACTGAGTTACATTTACATGTTTATTTGCAACAAAAGTAAAGAAATTAAGAAATAAAGGGTTTAAACAGAAATGAGTCCAGGCCTTCCCACACCTAGTGGGGGAGGGATGGCTTCAACCTGCCTTCTATCAGAGGACGTTCATTTCAGATGTTCCTCCGAATTTGTCTCAGACCGGGACACAAGTTCGGTCTGTGTTGCCTGTGATGGTAACTGGTAAGTGATCGCCCTGTTTTTATCTTGAACCATGAGCTTTCTCATCCCATTTTCTCCCCCATCCCACTAAGGAGGTAAAGTGAGTGAGCAGCTAGGTGTGTGTTTGGCTGTATGCTAAGGCTGACTCGCCAGAGATACACAAACATAGTTTTGTTCACATGTGACGTAGGAAGAAGTAGGGGTAAATGGTAACTCTTTTTCAGTGGCAGAGGTTTTATGCATGAGAAATTAAAAAGAAAGGGGGGAAAAGGATCATGTTATAGTAGTCCCACACTTGCAAGGACAAGCATTAATACAAGAAAAAAAGTGCTTAAATTTAAACTCTTGTATAGAACCATCTTAAGTGTAATGGAGATGTACATCTGGAAAGAGTAATAAAAAAGTCTCTGAAGAAAGGGACCCTGTAACTTTTGCATTGAGAACATTAGTTTCACAGCTTTCAATTTGTCCATGCTTCTCTGCATAGGCCCAGAATTCATGGCATAAGGATTTGGCTCTTATATTATAAATATCATATTACACTATATTTATTGTATTGCATCATATCATATCATATCATATCATATCATATCATATCATATCATATCATATCAATCATATCATATCATATCATATCATATCATATCATATCATATCTCATATCATATCATATCAGTTGTATTATAGATATAATATTATAATATCTATTTACTACTTAGATAAATACATATAAACAGTAAAATATATAATATGGATAATAACACTGTAGATATGAAACAAATCTCACATCACAAAACCAGTTTATTCTGCAGGGAATGCATTTGGATGCTGAACTTTAAAATCATTAAGATAATAGAGATTCTCATATTAATAGAATATAGAAAAATGGTGCTATGATTTGTACTTTGGGAATAATTAAATCTCCTTCTGTTAAAGGCTTGTTGAAAACATGAGGTTTTATTTTTATCTCTTGCTAGCTGAGGCCACTTCTGCTACATGATGACAACGTTTTTACCAATACCATCTGAAACAAATTGAGGTCAGTGTACATTTTCTCACTGCCTTGCTCTCAGATTTCTTCCATGAACTGGAGAAGGTTTCAATTTACTGAAGCACTGAAGTAGGTAAGATCCAATCAAAGTGAAAGCAGAATCAATAAATGCTAACCTCAGAGGGCTAAATAGTAGCGACATCAGACAGCGGAAGAAGTTGTTTGCAGACCCAAAATACTATTGTTCTCTATGAAGCTATATGTTTTTATATTATTTGTTTACTGAGATGTATTTAACGTGATTGAAAAACAACAAGATAGATTTTCTATCTAGGCTAGGAATGCACCTATGTGTTTTTGCAACCATTCAGAAAATTTAGACAATCCATGGAAGCCAGCTCGATGTCAATCCAGATTCTGCTAATTTCTGTAATATATTTCCCAATTCTTTATCTTCTAACATTTAGTAGTTGCTGTAAATAAATTATACATTTTTAAACACTGTGGTCAATAAAATATGCATAAAATATTCACAAAACAAGTTATGTATTGAACTGTCTACACTAATTTGGTAAAAAATTAGTTTTAACTTTAAAGGATTAATTTATCTCTGCTATTGTGTTTTTTCAGTATATGAATATTCAGTATCATATAGAAAATGTGATTTAAGAAGAAAAGTTGGCATCTGTAGTTATAGAACAGTTGTGGGTTTATATGTACTTTTAAGTTTGCTTTTAAAACCAACACAATTTTATTTTTTGCTGAATATCAGTTAAACTGCAGTATGCTCATTGTAGCTCTGTTGTGTCAGCACTCATACAAACGCTTTTCTTACTCATCAGAATTTTTTATAAATCAGCATTAGTTATGATCTCCTTGTTCTATCACCATGAATTATATATATATGTTTTTGGGGGTTTTTTTTCAAAGTTGTGTTGGGTTTTATGGCCAGGTTTTGGTATCAGGGGGCTACAGGCGTGGCTACAGGGGTGAATTCTGTGATAGGCTAGTAGAAGCTTCCACCATGTCCAGCCAATGCCTCCACCATGTCCACCAGAGCCAATGCCAGCCAGCTCCAAGATGGATGTGCTACTGGCCAATCAGGAATGATGGTAATGCCTCTGTGATAACATATTTAAGAAGAAGGAAAAAAAGTTATTGGGAAGTTGTGATTATGGCAAGAGAAGAGCAGGGGGAGAACATGAGAAGAGCAATTCTGCAGACACCAAGGTCAGTGGAGAGGGAGGGTGAGGAGGTGCTTCATGCTACAGAGATGAGGTTCTCCTGCAGCCCATGGTAAAAATCACAGTGAGGTAGCTGTGCCCCTGCAGCCCATGGAGTTCCACCGGGATGAAGAGATCCACCCACAGCCTGTGGAGAAGACCCACACTGGAGCAGGTGGATGCCTGAGAGGATGCTGTGAACCCACGGGAGGCCTATGCTGGAGCAGACTCCTGGCAGGGACCTGCAGACTTGTGGAGAGAAGATCCCATGCTGGAACAGGTTTTCTGGCAGGACCTGTGACCCCGTGGGGAATCCACATTGGAGCAGCCTGTCCTTAAGGGACTGCATCCTGTAGAATAGTTACCCACACTGCAGTATTTTGAGAAGAACTGTTGCTTGTGGGATGGACTCAGACTGAAGAAATTAAAGGAAAACTGTCTCCCATGGAAGGGACCCCACACTGGTGCAGGGGAAGGACTTTTCCCCTCAAGCAGCAACAGGAACAACTTGTGATGAACTGATGATAATACCCATTCCCTGTCTCCCCGCACCACTACAAGGAGGAGGTAAAACCGGGAAGGAGGGAGGGATAGGAGGAAGGTGTTTTTAAGGTCTTATTTTACTTCATATTTTCCTCCTCTGATTTTGTTAGCAATATATTTATTTAATATCTCTAATTTAAATGCGTTTTGGCCATGACAGTATCTGGTGAGTGATATATATTCGATGTCCACATCTCATCAATGATATTGAAGTACTGATCCATGAAGATTTGCAACAGAAATAAAGAAGTGAACATTTGCTTTCCTTTTCTTCTTGATATCTAAGTAACATTACTTATGAAAGTAATATTAATGCACTATTTATATACGTATATCTTATAATGTAATTAATGTGTATTTCTTAATAAATTTGGCATATCTCAAGACATTTGAAATATTTTTTCCAATTCTTTATTAATGTACAATAAAAAAGTCATGGAAATAGTAGGCTGGATGTTATTTTAAAAGGTCACGCAGTTCTCCTTTACTGAAGAAGGGTGAAACGTTACTTGACAATAAATCCAGCCACACATAAATATCTATTCAGTTCTTCAAAATGTATTCTATAATCACAGTTCACTGCTTTTATTAAAAGGAAAATTTTTCTTTATATTTAACATAAACATCTTCTTTTGCCAGCAGAATGAAGACATCTGGTTATTATCCTTTTCGTGGCAGTCTTTTAAATCTGTTAAATAAAACAAAACCATTGTCTTTGACCTTTCCCACTTAGTTATGTTTTCAACTTTTCATGCTATTCTTGCTTGCTGTCTCCTATTTTGACTATACATTTCTTTCTAAGTGGGTTGAGATGAGATTGAAACTTAGGACAGAAAAATCATATTGCTTCCTAAATGGCATTTTCCTTTTTCATACAGATAATAATTTCTTCCCCGTCACCAATTGTTAATTCAGGGACTCCTGTGAACCTCCATCATTTAAGCAGCAATGCTTAAAAGAATTACTTTTAAATGTAGTAAAAACTACATTTACTTAACTGTAAATGCTACTGTAGTCCGTATCTTGTTTTAGTGAATTTTACAAAACTAAATTATAACACTGTACTTCTGCTATGCACTGTTATTCTTGCTGATTTCAAAACATCTTTATTTTGCAGAATTTAAAAGCCAATCATCTAATCTGTTCGCAACCCCTCTAATTTGATTTAGTCAGATTTGTTGATGTCATCAGCAAATTTTAGAACATGATCTCTATTCTACTGATTAACTCAATAAAAGTATTGAACAAAACTGTGACCAGACCAGAAACCTCACATACTAACCAATCAAAAATTTGGCATTTATTCATTCAGTGAGATTTTCAATCAGCTTTGTATCTATCTCTGGAAATTTAATCTTATTACAATTCTCTGCTTTAAGAATGTCATCTTAGACACTTCCAAAACTTTTTAATAAGAAATACATAATTATTTCCACTGTTTCAATGTTATCTGCTAGGCTAGTTATTCTATCAATGAGTATTTGATAATTACATTCTAATTTGTTAATGAGACACAAACTCCGTATCATTGCATACTTTAAATCAATTATTGATATAATAACACTGCAGGTAAAGACTTATGTATTCACAGTAATAATTCTTGGTTCATACTATGTGCCTTTGTCTTGTCAGGGCCAGTTAAATATTGATAACTTCCAGCAATTTTGCAAGTAAAGACCAGGCAACTAGCTTAGTGATCAACTTTTATATGCTAAATTTCTGCTTTTTTTTCTCCTTCGTTAAGAGATTAATCTCTTTTTCTTTCTTTAATCTATTAACAGTTAGTGTTTTAGGATTTTTTTTTTCCCAAAGCCATTTCAGCTGCTAACATATTCAATGGTGTCCAGTAAGCACCAAATGTATTTGTGACTTGATTTGAGCTGTATGGTGTCAGTCTTCAAGTTTAAAAGAGTCAGTCACATTATCTGCTTATATAATATGACATTAAACATACAATAGAAGTACAACATCCCATTCCACAAACATAAAGACATGTAAACTCAGGATCCTTTATTTATATATGTCATATTTGGTACAAAACACCATTTAAAAAAGTTGTTAAAATCAAAATCATAGAATCCCATTCACAACTGCATTTGTATATAAAAAAGTTTTGATGTAGTCTCAAATCAGAAATTATATTTGCGGTTGTTGACAAATGTTATTTCCTCTTTAAAGAGATAAAAACTATGGTGTCCCCAGTGTTCAAAAAGTCTAGATAAAAATTCTGTCCAAAAGAGAAAAAAGTACTTGTCTCAGGTATGAAAACTGCATAGACTATCAGGGGTTTTATTTTATTTTGTGAGGTTTTTAAAACATATTTCCTTTACAGTAGTTAGTGTGTTTAAATATAAAAATGCTAAGACTAAAATATTTTCAGATATTGAAATACCATGTAGAAGTAAAGCAGAAAATATTCAGGCAAATTGCTCTCTGTTTCAAGTGGATGGGTAGAGAGGGAAGACTTTGCAAACATATGTATATTTCTGCAGTCACAAAGCCATTAGTGTCTCCCATTCTCTTTGCTGCAATTGTACTATAGAATGTGCAGCAAGCGTGGCATGACAAGAATACCTGAGGGCATAATCACTGTTATATCCAGGATTTCCGTTCAGTGAGAAGGACTGTATCTGAGCTGCAAAATTGGTAAGTGAGAGAAGGCTTTGTGGAATGTAAACAATCAAACATAAAGATAGTCAAATGGCATTATTGGGATAATGGGCATGTTTGATCAAGACTTAGCACAACTTACTTTTTATCATTGTGCAATTCATCAAGCATGAATTTTTTTTTTTCTTTACAATAGAACCATAAATGAACAGTCATAAAACGAAGGAGATGATGCACTATAGCTGAGAGATCAGCTAACGCTTTTTACTGTACCATTAAATATTTTTTACAAAATTTTGGAGTAAAAATTCACCCCTGGATTAAACCCTTGAAGCAGTGGCATCTTATTACAGTATAATTAAAAGCAATAAGTTAATTTCTGCTTGATTGATGTCATATATTTGCTCTGCAATATCTCAATGGCAAATTAAATGTCTATTAAATGCCTGATCTGTAAAAAGCAAATTCTAAAGCATAAAAACAGTACTTTCAAGGGTTGCAGATATATAGTACTTATGGCATCTTGCTATTTATCTACATTTCTGAGTTTAATCCTTCTCTAGATTTGGGTCAAAACTGCACCAGCTCTATCTATCTATAGGTGAGAAAAGACTGAAAAATCCCCAAATGTAATTGCAATGACAATAGTATCCTACTCTCTTGTGTTGCTGGCTTCAGGTTCTGCTGTGCACTGACCTTTACAGCCCAGGGATTGCCTCCTGAATTCCTTCTGTTCCAAGACATGAACTTTTTAAATTGTAAGTCCAAGTAGCACTGAAATTCCCATCTGCTACTGTGGCTCTTTTCCCAAGTAGTTCTCTTAGTGATTTAACCTTACTCCTGTTGAAAACAAGTTACTTCAGTTTATCTATCAAGAGCTTCTTCTGCCTAATGAGATCTGTAGCTCTTACCTCCCTAAGAGGAAAACAACTTAGAGGTTTATTCTTTATGATTAGAGGCCTGAACAATCACTAACCATATAAAGTTTAACAAGGGCGAATACCAGATCCTGCATCTGGGATGGGGAAACCCTGGATATATGTACAGACTGGGGAAGGAGACACTGAAGAGCAGTACCATAGAAAGGGACCTGGGGGTCAGGGTCAATGGCAAGTTCAATATGAGTCAGCAGTGGCCAGGCAGCCAAAAGGGCCAACCATGACCTCGGGATCATCAGGCACAACATTTGCAGTCATAGATGGAGGTGATTGTCCTGCTCTACTCTGCACTGGTGCAGCCTCACCTTGAATCCTGTGTGCAGCTTTGGGCATCAAAATATAAGAACAATATAAAGCTGTTAGAGTGTGTCCAAAGGAGATGCAGATGCTGAAGGATCTGGAGGGGAAGCCATACGAGGTGTAGCTGAAGTCACTTGGCTTGTGCAGCCTAGACAAAAGGAGAAACTGAGGGGAGACCTCATCTATAGCTCCCTCATGAGGTGAAGCAGGGGGGCAGGCATTGATCTCTTCTTTCTGGTGACCAGGGACAGGACCCAAGGGAATGGCCCAAAGCTGAGTCAGGGGAGATTTAGGTTGGATATTAGGAAAAGGTTCTTCACCCAGAGGGTGATTGGACACTGGAACAGGCTCCCCAGGGAAGTGGTCACAGCACCAGCCTGATAGGGTTCAACAAGCATTTGGACAATGCGCTCAGACAAATAGAGTGATTTTTGGGGTGGTCCTGTGCAGGGCCAGGAGCTGGACTCAATGATCCTTGTGGTTCCATTCCACCTCAGGACATTCTGCGATAAGTCCTCTTAGTATTAAAGATACATTCAAAGACTGTCCCAGCCAGTCGTAACACTGCATTCCTTGAAGTTAGATGTTGAAAAACTATTCTACAAGTTACTGTATTTTCTCTAGTTCATTTAGGGAATTTACCCATTCATCACTTTTAGACCACAAGGGTGACCACACTGAATCAGATTAGAATTTTTTTTTCCTAAAATGGACATAAACAGATACCTAAGGAGTGGTCAAAACAGAGCCAGCATGATACTTCTTCCTAACACTTTCCTGGTGTCTTGTTAATGCAGCCCAGCAGGCACTTAGCTTTCATTGTTGCAGAAGCATACTGCTTACTTCTGTTCAACTAGTTGTCTCAAAAAAATGATTTGTCTCTTTTCTGTCTAGGCAGTCATCTTCCAGCCTGTACTGTTGAATGATGTTATTTTGTCCAATGTACAGGGCTATTGAAATCGAAGTTATTTTTGTCCACCCATTTCTCTAGTCAGTTAAAAACCTTTTCAATGGCAGACAGTCCTTCAATGTAAAAGCTGTCCTCCTGTCTAGGGACATGCTGAAAGTGTATTTTCCCTCATCACGCAGACCATTAATGAGGATGTTGAACAATATTGACCTCAGTATCAACTCTGAGGAGTAACTCAGGCTGACGTATAATATCTGGCTAAAGCTGGGTTTTGAACTGCTGACAATTGCTCTTTCAGCACAGCAATTTAGTCAATTTTTCAGCCAGCTTGTCATTCTATGTATCCAAACCATTTTTTCCCAATACAGCTACAAGAAGTTGTGCTGTGGGACACCATGCAGAAGATCTTGGTAACATTAGGACAGTCATTTCTCTTCCCTTGCCTACCAAGCTGATCTTCCTGTCAGATAAAGAAATCTGTTTGGTGAGGCATCAGTCCACCCTCACTAAGTGGCTGTTCTCAGTAGTCCTCTTGTCCTACATGTGCCTTCATGTGGTTTCCATCTTCAGCTGAATAAGGTCTGCACCTCCCCGAATCTCTCTTTCTTGCCCATCTTGAAGGTGAGTGTGACATTTGCTTTTTCTTTTTTGAGTCACCAGAAACCTTACCTGACTGTCTCAGTCTTTCAAAGGTGTTGAAAGGTGGATGGTTTTGGTGGGTTTGCATCATTATCAACCACTTCTCCAATTGTCTTTGAATGCTGTCATTCTTGCATTACTAATATAAGCACTAATTTTAAGGAACTAATCCAATGTGAGAATTTACTAAGGAAATTCTTAAAACCAGAACAGATCTAGATTTTTTACACAGAATTGCTCCTTTGTTTGTTTTTCTCCTAGAATCTGGTTTCATAAAAGACTACTAATGTTATGATTCACATTTAATATCAGTCTCTTAAAGAAGTATTTCACAAGAAATAAAAACAGGAAGAAAGGAAAATGGTTCTTTTTTATCTTTCTGACTTCAAAGATGAAGTCAACTTTCTCATAAGTCAGAGCAAATCTTAAACAGTAATGTTGATAAATAAGACTCCATTTATGCTGTCTTTGCTTTTGTATAAAGAAAAAAAGGGTAAACACAGGATTATGTTTTGTCTTTTGCTTTTTACACGTTGTAGCTACTAGGAAGAAATCAAATACTCTTTAAATAAATATGTTTGAAAGACAAATTGCACACAAAAATCTACACCATTTAGTTGTACATCTGGCTTTACAAAACAGAAGAGAATAAGACTAGCTCTTGGGAATTCTTCTTGAAAGGAATATTTTAATTCCTACATGAAAAAGAAGGCAGTAAAACATTTCAGGGATCAAATAGTGCAAGAGTCAATATTATGCCAACTTCTTATAAGCAATTAGTCACTCTCAGCACACATATAACAGTATTGTTATATATGAATGATTTATATATATATCAGTAATCCAATCTATATACTCTATTCACACTTCCCCTATCTTTCAAATATCCCGCTATCAAATAATACGGAAAATTAAAAACCCATGAACTAATGAATTCCTTTGCCTGATGTGATGTACCCAAGTGAACATCTTTTTAAGATAAAAAAATAACTAAGGAAAAATATAAAAATATTGGATGGTCTTTACATAAATAGGTACACTGAGGGAACAAAAAAAAGTATGGTTTCACAGCTGTCTTAAACTGATCTGTGAACTTCTGTTTAAGGGGAGGGTCCCAGCACACTCTTTCTACCTCTTCCCTTTGCCCATGCATCAACTTTGTCTTAATTTGTCACTCTTCTAAATACTCCCACAACAACAATTTTTAATTTCTTAACTAATAAATATCAGCAGACCAGTAGGTTTGTCTGAAACACTGAGTAACTGTTGCAGCCAGCATTACAGAAGCAATGGCAGTTTTAAACTAAAAACGAAACCGATCAAATAGACAAACACTTCAATACATTCACTCACTAACTTTTTTTTTCCAACGGCTATTTCTTGCACATAATTACTCCTTAACACCACATATTTAAGGCTGCTCACCCTTATTACCTAAGGCTTACAGCAGTTGTGAATATATAGTGCTAGGGAGCTCAAATCATGCAGTTATCACTGGTGGCTGTGGCCTTGTGGTCCTCTTTGTAACCAATATCAGTGATTGGATGTAACAAATGTGGGCAAAACAAAAAGACTGCATTGAAATGACTTTGACTGCTTTCTTTGCTGGTTTACTTCGTTTTTACCTAACAGATTTTTCATGTCCCCTTCTAATAAGTGGATGTCTCAAATGCTACTGACCCGGCTTATTTTTATTGTTTCCAGTTTTGTCTCTTGTAGGAGGATGTCCTACCTGTTTGATGTTCTTCTTCTGTTTCTTCTTCTATCACTTGGATGCCTTGTGGTCCCAGTCTTTCTTTACCCCTTGAATTGTCACATTGCTCAAGAGTTTATTTAAAATATTTTCTGTCTGGTTATGCCATCACAGTGTTACAGAATATTTCTATACTATGGCAAGTTACACTATTTCAGCATTTCAGTTCAATTTGTAATATTGTCTGCTGATTATTGCATTCTCAGTTTATAATTGTCATGAGATTCTCTTTAGCTACAGAAAAAAAAAGAGAAATTGTCAGTACATAGAAGTTTTACTGAATTTTATTTCTCGCTGTGTTGCGAAGTTAAAAATCTGTAAAAATTTTTTTGGTTTTGTTGAAGATTTTATCTATTTGTTTGATGGTCACTTTACCACTCAATAAATTAAATACAATAAAATAAAATTTTAAAACGTCTTCAGTTGGATTTGTTTTTCAGTGAGTAGAAAATGTTTAAACTTAGTATGATCTTTGTCATGACAGTAAAACAATTTAAGGCCCAAGAAATTTAGAAAATAAGACTTATGTCACTCAACAGTTTGACTGAAAATTTAGTTGGGAAATGGCTCTTAATTTTTAATGCTCAGCTGTTGCAATATGATTGTAACGACTACCTCGAAGATCCTAATTCTACTGTAATGTAATAATTTTCAATTCTTCCATGCCTTTATTCGAACAAATTTGCCATCTATTCCTGTTTAAATAATACTTTCCTGTTCTATCATCTGTATTTTGATCCTTTCCCATGTATTTCAGCAGTTTACACACATAAAATTAACATACATGTAAAGAGTAATTAAAGGTTTTCTGCTTAATTATTTTTGCAACGTATATAGAGAACATTAATGTGATTTACTCTACAGTGTGCACATGTACTTATACAGGCTTTCTTACACTACAGCATTTTCCTTTATTTTCATATTTTAAAATTTACTTGGTAACATCCAGTCTTAGCAAAGCAACACTCTATTTCTTAGCAACTGCATACTCAGAAAGAAATTATTACTCAAAATATTTGTCATTTATCCTCATTCTTAGGTTAATTTCCTGATTAAATAACTTACAGTTGCATAAGCTTAAAGCAATATCTTATATACCATATTTAGATCCAGTTATGAGATGCAATCCTGAAAAGAAAGTTCACAAATTTTTTAGATGCAACCACAGCAGAATATTTTTGTTTTGCACTTTGAAGTACAGTCACATCATAGACCTAGTGCTGCTTGGTCATCTGGGCATAGTTGAAATCTGCTGATTTCAGTTACCTGCCCTGAATAATGCTGGGAACCTCTAGAGATTGTACTATTGTTTGCTTGTGAAAAACAAACAAACTCACAATTTTCTCATCTATTTTTTTGGACTGGTTGCACTTAACGTGTTTTTATTGTATATTTAATTGAAAGAGATTACTTTGAATTTATTTGCAAGTAATTTTGACTGTTCATACTCATTTTTGGCATTATTAGCATTCAAATGGGTTGGCAATTGTTTTGGCTATCCTCAGAATAATAATTTGTATGCATCTAGACTGGAGTGATATTTTTAAAGAAATTTCTTTATGAATAAACATGATGAACATTTAGAGCACTAAATACATTTTTCGAGGCTGACCTTGATGTTACAGATGGTTATGAGCTTATTCAGTATTACTTTTCTAATTTTGCTACCACAAGGATGACAAAATAACAGACTACTTACTAGGCCATCCACAAGTTTCGTCCATAAGCAGGAAAAACACAACAACAAAAAAAGCAGTAAATAATGCTTTTCCCTCCCCCATGCAGGCATCATTGCCTGTGGTCAGGTACCTGGATATATTAATATTCTGCTACTGGTTTCTCTTTCAAAGTGAAATGTCTGTCAAGTGAGCAGAGGGACAGTTAGTTATGGGCTCTTAACCAGCTGGAAGTTGATGTCATTTGAATGTCCTTAGAGAATGATAAAAACAGTCCTTGCTCTTCTCTACCACGTCTATTCAGTTTAGATTGATTTGTATTTTCTCAGGCTTTCCATAATTTTGTTTTTTCTGAGGTAGAAATGCCATCTTTTTGTAACAAGCTGTTGTGTGTTGGTTTATTTCAGTCATAGGTACAGTTGCCCCAAAGTCATCTGCATAAGCAAGTATAAAACATAATTAGCCATCAAACAGGAAAAAAAGTCTTTAATTATATTACTCCATTAACATTTCTGAAACTGTCATGGAAAACATACTGTGAGTATGTGTAAAGCATGGCTTATGAAAGGAGATAATATAGATAGTAAGATATGGTGGACCACTTTGTTTTAATTGCCAGGAAAGGAGATTAAATTATATTTAATGTACTCTGAAAGGACATGTAATCTTTCTACAGGTAATACAGAGATGGGATTCAAATGTAAGTTGAGACATGTAAGATGTGTCAATTAAAATATAACCATGTTTATACATTTTTAAAGGATTCTGAGTGAATGAAACGATGCTTAGAAAAAATTTCCTAGACAAAAAGATAGAAGAAAAGCAGAATTTACTGTTGGTTATACACCAGCAGACTTATTTAGGAACAACTTTAACCAACATGGAAAAAATATTCAAGTGTCAATTTTGCATCTGAGTTATCAGTTAAATACTGACATATATGTATAATTTTGAGAGTTATACATAAGAGTAAGTATTAAAATTTGTAGAACATATTGTTCATATCTTTGTACTTTGATTGTCTTAAAGAAATATTACTTTGTCTTTTCAGCTATACTGATTTTCTTTTGCACAAGAATATATCTTATGTTCTTGACATCAATAATATTTTTCACACCATCCAACTACCTTTGTTTTATATTGGTTCTGTTCCCTGGAAAATCTTCAGTATCCCATGTTGGTTTATCAATCATGTATAAAATGACAACAGCTGCTCTATCCCAATAGGATTTTAATTGTGTTTTCATTAAATCAGCTGGATCAGTAAGAAAACATACATTTTTATAGCATTTCTGTTTTGATGACCAGTGTGTCTAGAATAATAATTGACACAAGTTAAAAGTATATTTTCTATCAAATTTATTGCATTTTTAAAAACAGGTGTGTCCAGATAAAGTTACACCTCAGATCTGGTATTAAGAAGCATTCAAATACAGGATAGAGAATTATTTGCTGAGCTAAAGATGTCTATGTCAGATAAGGAGTAAATAAAACACAGTATCAGTGTTTAAGGTATCCAGCAGATCTGAAATTCTTTTCAAAAAAGAAAGTTACCTTAAGTAGATGTAAATTTAGATTTATGTTTGTTATGTAGGAATTCTCATAGGCAGATTGAAATTTTAGTGTTTGGTAGAAAAGAATTTGGAATAGAAAAAGAAAGTATGTTAATACCAGATGCCTATTTCACCTGAAATACTTGGACTGAGAAGGAAAACAGAAGTATATGAAAAAACCAAACACAAACCCCACAAATAAACAGGGTTCTTTTTAAACTTCTAAGTACAATTGCCTTTTGAATGAACTATTCGACAACCTTATATAAATTGCTAACATGCTGGGTAACGGATACATTGCCAACAGTATGATCTACTGCTTGAAGTCCTCTATTGTAATTTCTTGGATTCATGAAAGGATAAATACTACCTGATTAACAGCCTAGCTATCAAAGAAAAAGATTGCTTGAGTTGCTGGAGGATAAGGGTTTTTCTCTCCCTAGTCTATCATATGTATCAGTCTCTGCGGAGTAAGGGAAGTCCTGTAGCTCTTTGGGATTGTTACTTGCAAGTTAGGCCTATAACTTAAATCCTCTTGTTCCTCCAGTCTAACAACATCACTAAAAGAGTCATAATACCCTACAGAATTGAGGGGCATTGCCACTGAGATTATGGAAGAATTTTGTTCTTTTGGTAAGTTTCTCAGTTACTCGACTGGACTACCATTTATTTTTGAAGTGTCCCACAGGGACAACATACTAGTCATTATGGGCCATCATTCAGATCTGCTACACTGCACTATAAAGCTCTAAGACTTGGGATGCAGCCATAGTGCCTCCGGTGGGCAAGAATTAAAGGATGGACCCCTTCAGAGCCTACTAAAGCTACCCTTTGATCAGTATGAGGAACTGCTGTTTGAATAATATAAATTTGTTTTGCTCAGCTGCTCAGAGCCTAAGCAGGTTATTTCTGCAACACTCACCACCTTTGTAACTTAATGTTTAAAAATGCAAATAAATCATGCAGAGCACATTACTGGTCAGGAAACAGCTAGTTTCCACCTTTTATTTATTGTGCTGGAACATATGTAGAAACTAGAGAAGCAATCACAAGAATTTAAAAATAGAAGCTAGATTAGACATTATTTCAGCATTCAGGAGATAGTGCACAGAGAGGACAGATCAAAAATATATTTTCCTCTACTGTCTCATGTAGTCAGGGTGTTTAGTTAAGGCCCTACATAAAGATGAACAAATATAAATACATATACACCAGATATATATGCATAAAAAGATCAAAAAATATTCAGTTTATAAGAAAGAGCTGAAGGTTAAACTGCCATGGACAGAGTTACAGCAAAAACTCCTCTCTCCTCTTACCCCAAGTTTCCCTCTAATAAAGCAGTGGGACATGCTGTCATGAAATCAGTTGTGGGTCCCTGATTTTTAAGGCAGTGATCCCCAGTGCAGATTAAAGCAATTGGAAGCTCTCTTATATCACATGAACTCCTATAATTCCTAAAGGGTCAGATACCAGACAGGATTACCTAAAGTACAGCAAACCTCAGCTATGCTTTTTTCTACTCATTTTTACATACTATGTAACTACAGGTATGGCTGCAGCCAACAGCCCTAACTTGAAGACATGATAATTTTTTTCTAATAGCTTTAGCCCATAGTAGTACAAAAAATATCTCTGATATACTAAGTACGTGTATGAATAAATTCAAAATCTAGACATCAGACATCTAGAAAATAGCTGTATTCAATATTAACTGTAAAACTTCTCAAGCTTTTAAAGTTCTGAACTTCAATATGTAACATGGGACTTCATTAGCATTTCTGAAATACCTTTATAAAATTCAACAGCTAGATCAACAAAGGTGAAATATAATAAGTAGAGTCTTAACCAGTACCTAATTTTATATATACAACTATCAAATTAATGCAGGGAAACATGAAAATATATATGTGCCTGGGGTATGATGAGAAGAAATCAAGATTTTAAACAAAACCATGCTCAATTATTTGAGGTTAATAATTATACCTAATTGGTTACTGTTGAGGTGGAAAAAAGTGGGACTTGTAATAATATCCTTGGAAAAAGGGTATTATGAATTGCGCTCTTAGTCTTGCACTCCAAGTATTACTCTTTCAAATTTATGGACGTCACAGATAGAACAGTGTTTCCCAGAAAATATTTACAATAATCCTCACAGTAAAACAATTAAGGTTGGCTCAGATTTGGGATGCATCATGATTCTGACTGCCAGGCTTTCATAGGAAGGTATGCAATTCTCTAACCCACGCAACAGCAGGGCTAGTAACTTTCCATTTGATTTATTGTATATGATTATTTTTTGGGTTTTTTAACTTAAAAATAAAGAGATAAACACAAAAGGTGATACAACTCATTTTCTTATGAATTATGTGAAATCTTTAGAAGGTTTTATTACTCTTCCGTTAATAACGTTTTTGTCTTAGTAGCATTTTTGGAGCAAGATGGAGTTTTTATTGCATGAAACTGTAGGTCTTAGTACAATATCCTGGGGCACAGTATGAGAAAATGTAGTTTTTTGAAGGTTAGGTGTCCTCGGGGAGAGTTCTGGAAGATAGTATAAAATGGAGGAAACTGAATCTGGTGCAGTTTCATCTATAATGCTTTTTTTTTTTTTGGAAGTAGCTTCAGGAGTAAATACCAGAAAAATACCCAGAAACTGCCCTACCAAGAACTCAATTGAATTTTTTGAAATAGAATCATGGCCTAAACTAACAGATTGATAGTGAACTCTGTTTTTGAAGTACACTCACTTCCTGACCATCCTGAGATTGATCAAAAAGGGAAAAGTAAAAAATATTTTCTGAAGTGCACAAGGCAGAGAAAAAAGAGAACTAAGTCAGTCTGGATGAGCAACAAATATTCATCAGCATGAGGAAACCAGACTGTGTGGGTATGGAAAAAAGGGAAGCAAAGTGAAACTACACAGGACTTGAAAGGCATAGTTGTAGCTAAAAGCATGAAGGTGGAAAAGGATAGCAGATTTTATTTAAATGGGGAAACAAGTTCACATGGAAGAATTAGTTGAAACAGCAGAGAGAATGATAGAAGTTTCAGTAGTTTATGGACTAAGGGGTCTGATATATGTTGCTGTCTGGAGCAGGACTGATGAATCTACCTAAGGCAAGAGACACTGATGGTGGCTGAAAAAACACTTCTTGAAGACAAGTTACCATTAAAATCAGAATATCCATTTAGTGGCATAAGAAGTACATCTCCTGTGCTCCAGCCTTTAAACTGTCACCTCAGTCAAATCTGAGGTGACAGACTTATCTCCTGGTCCCTGAATGACTAAGCAATGATTTTATTTCTGTCCCTTTGCCTCCATTTTCCTCTCTTTTCCTGTTTCAGAACATCCCTCAGAAAAGTAATATCTAGTATAAAATATTGACAATCACTTTGTTGCAATTTAAATGAAACAACAAGTTACACTTGCTTATTACAGTTTTCTAATTAAAGTTTTAAATTGTGAAGATTCCATTGTCCTTTATTGTCATTAAAAAAAAAAAGTGATAATGAACAGAATCTTCAGAATTAGTAAATTAAGGGGATTCCACTTTTAAGGTAATAAATATATTGATGCTTGAGATTCTGATCCTACATAAAAAGGCAGAAGTAATCTGTATATCGGTAAATTCCTTAATCCGGTACATAGGCACTTACCCCTGAGTATATCACATATCGTATATTTTGGAGAATGAGCTGTAATCCCATTTAAAAAGACTTTGCAAGCAGGAGTGTTTTTTAACGTAGTTTGTACATGAGCATAAGATCAGAACAGATACAAGTAAGATACTTCACATTTCTGGGCGGTAGCCTGATGTTTTTGGAGAAAAAAGATAATCTTCAGAATAACAGAGGTACAATGCCTTTATACTTCAAAAACTCAAAAGAGAGAGCATTTTGATTGTCTGTTCAAAAAAGTGAAATACATTATAAAATAGAGAAAAGATTAAATATTAATGGATTGTTGCCTTTTTGTCAAAACATCCAATTATGAATGCGTTTGAACACTGTAGAGAAAATGTGGTGTATTCTTACAATTTTTTTACTCAACTGTAGGCTTAAAACTGTGTACAAGAAATTAAAAAAACAAGCAAAGAAAATAATTTATACTCTTATATGTTTTAATCAAATATTGGCATGCAATTTATGGTAAGATACTAGACTTATTATAAAATGTCTGGCAAAAGTGTGGAATTTTTGAAGGAGAATTCATGGACATGTAAAAAAATGTGCCATATACCATGAAATGTAACTAGACCTGTAAAAAGCTAGACATAGTAAAAAACTAAGCATAAACTGGATTCAGTAAGGATAATGAGCAGAAACCAGTATGATGGCATTGATAGATCGACTTTTCCTGGTAACTAATAGACTCAATTCCTTTACATTCCAGATCGCTCTTTAATAATTCAACAGTATTGGCTATAGGTAACCCTGTATTCACATGAGAGAGAGGAAGTGAAGATCCATGACTGTGGAAACAAATGATGATAATGTTCTCTACTGCCTAACACTGAAACTAAATTCTTTAAATATAGAGGCAATTGGGTTTCTAAGCTCTGCATCGCCACCTATAGAATATATAGGACACACATATTTCTGAATAGGCAGTTTTAGGTCACTGCAGATACACTGCAATATCTCAGGTGTCATTAGGCATCTGTGATTGGGAATTTGAATGAAATCTTAACTTATGGTGCATCCTGGTATGTTAATCATGTCCATGATGAGAAGACATCAATGTAGAGATATCCACTTAGAGACTCATACGTTTTTGTCCTAGCCTAAATTCCACAGCTGTTATCATAATTTCTCGGAACAGTAATGTTTCTAGACTTTGCTTCAGGTCTTGATTTGGCCCTGTATTTAAGCTGAAATTTAGGCATAGGTTTTCGGTGATTACCACAGCATGGATAGAGAAAAAAACATATGAGTTGGCCAAATTTCTTATTATGGGCTCAGGAGTATCAATGTAGGAGAAAATGAGCAAATGAATGTCCATAAATGTTCAGTCTCTGTCTGGCACAGTAATTCTCCTGTCTGTCACTGTAATTCAGTGACTAATGGCAGCAAATCAGCTCAGGAGGTTTCTTTTCCTAGGAAGGTCAGTGTTGTAAATTATAAAAATTTATGAAATATATAAGCAGATGAGCCACATTGTCTTTCTGTTAACTTTTGAAGGCTCTTTTTTCTATAGAATAAAATAATTATGTTATTCTCCCAAATACACATCATGACACAAAGGTTGCCTATAGAGTTTCTAGAGGAAACAAAGTATGAAGTTGGTGCCATGATTTCAAAATGCATGCAATAACTTTCAAGATAGTCCTGTAGGAAAAGAAGAAAACTTTCTTCACAATACATACACCCACACACTGAGAGAGATTTGTATTAAAACTAAGGCTGAAATGTTAGGGATATTTTAGGACCTGTCCTGTGAAGAGCTAATGGCTTTTCCTCATTGATTGTAACACAATGAGACATGTTCCACTCAGACATTGGAAAGAGTCAGAATTTTATTTAAATTACATGTCTTCATTATTCATCTACACTGAAGAACATACACTAAAGGACAGCAGCAAGAAAGCAAGGTTTTTCTGCAATTTTCATTGTAACGTGCTATACCTGTCATACTTTGCAAGCTCACTCTGCCTTAGAATATGTTCAGAGTAGTCTGTCTTCAAATTCTTGAAGTGTATTTTGCTTCCCTGTGTGTCCTATCCTGAAATACGTTTTCAAATATTACACATAACGGTGTATTTTGGTGCTTGAATTTGTGAGCCCCACTTCGTAACCTAAGGAACACTACCAGAAGGCAATGATACAGTGGATTTGTCTGGTATATTACAGGAAGACTCCATGCACTAAGATGATTGATAGCAGGACTTAATAATTTGAAAACGCACTCCTCTTCTGAAAACAGCAGAAATTGTGTTTATTTTTTCCTGTTTCTCATGTCTATGGAAAATTTCTGTGCTGGATTGACAAATGAAAGTTTTGTTTTCAAACTGGTAGTTCTGGAAAATTAGATTAGTTTTGTTGGTTCGTTGGTATGCTGGTTGGGTTTTTGTTTGGTTGTTTGGGGTTTTTTTTAAATAACACCAGCTCCCTCCCAAATTGGATCTCAGGTACACCTCATCCTGCAACCTCTCTTCCTCTAACTACAATACTAGTGATAGCCACAGTCCCTTACTTTGCCCTGCTCAGATGTAGCTAATAATAATTTATTAAGGAGTTCTGTGATGATGGATAAACTGAAACAAGAGATCCTATAGCTCATATGATCTTAGGTGTGATGATTTTACAGGGTTGATGCATGAGATTTCATCATTTCATTGACTTCAACAATTGAAATTAATTGGTGAGTAGAATTTAGCCTTCCTTCCGTAGCCTTCCATGAAATTATTTAACAGCAGATAAAGATTATTTGTGTTATAAATTATTTTCCTCTATTTTCTGTCTTCATTTTTCCTGTGTGATAAGGGCATTGGAAGTTGCCAGCACTATCCCAGCTTCTCCATTCAAATGACAAACGATATGCATTTGTCAAATTATAGTATTTTGCTAATAAATACTCTGATGCATATAAACACATTCACATGACAAATTTCATCTCTGGGCTTTATTCATATCTCATACTTACCAATGCAGTTAAGAAAGAGTCATTGGTTATTTCATTGAAATAACCAGTGTTACATCAATAAAAATCTAGTGTAAGCATAGATCTTTAATTTATAGTGATACAGTAAAGCTTATAAACTTAATACTATTTTCTCTACTGACACATATGATAAGAGCACTTTTCCTCAGATCACAAAATACAGTAGGTGGCAAAGACTAAATTTGAAAGGTTAACAGTTGTTTGAGAGAGTTAGATCGCCAAGTTGCATGAAAACAGGGTCCTGAAAGGGTTTGATGAATCATACGATTCATGTTTCAAGATGTGTGTTCATCCTTCCAAGTATCTCGCACATCTATTAATTTTTATAATACTTCAACTTTTTACTGAACGTTGACCAGCAATTGGTCAATTACTTTTTTATAAAATGAGCAACTAATGTAATATCCAGGAACATTATGTTTAATCAGTGCCCTGCATGCAAAACATCCAAAACAAGTAAATTTATTTCATAATTATTTGTGCCTTTTCCTACCTGAAAATACAAGTTGTGGAAATGTAGTACTGGTACATATCCAATCTGAGGAAAACAGGTACTGCTTACCAGGCTGTTTTGCTAAAATAATTGGCATTCATAAATGGCAAAATTTGGCTTGATGTAGCTGGGATTTATAAGAAGCAAACAAAGCTACCATATTATTTTAGTGTCAAAATTAAGTATCAATAGTCGCCAAAAGACCTAGGAAATCCATTAGTTATAAAGTTAAGGGAGTCCATGCTTCACTAGCCATAATCTTTACTGAGACTACTTTTTTCTTCAAAAATACATATGAAATTATTGTGCTATTTATGAGTATTTCTAAATTGCACAAAAAAGCATGGGCAATCATTTTCTTGCTTTATGATTTTCACAATTACAGCAGGGGGCCTTAAATCTTCTGAAATGTGAATCATGTTACAGTGTGTCACACCATGTATTTAAAAATAAATGCAATCAGACTGATGTAACAAAATATGGCACAATACATAAGGTTAGAAATGTGGAGATTTTAAAGGGTTCTACATTATTCTTTTAAACAAAACTTACCTGACATTATTTTAATTACTTTTCAATAAGATGAACATCGTAAAATTTTGAGTAGGTAGTGTTTACAATATACTCTGTACTTGAAAATTTGTAATATTGTCAAAAACTTAATTATCAATATTATTGAACTGGTAACAAGACAGCTTTTGCCACCATTTAAAATGCAGTACACTACCTAATTCCACAGACTTGGTCTTTGTTTTTTACATGTAACAATGAAGATTTTGACTGGAAGAAGAATCGTTGGTTTCCCTTCCCTTCCTTAAAACACCAGAGATATCTCTTCTCACATACAATGCCAGCATATTAACAAGACCATATTTTGACCATTCTTAAATCTGTGGGGAAAAAAAGCAAAGTACAAAACAGACAACCCAAAACAGCTACAAACTGACAGCACCTGCAGAATTTTATAAATAAAGTGGCAAAAAATATATACCAGCATGAAGACAAGTAGCTACCTTACCCTGTACTCAGACAGAACTTCACTGTCAATGAAAACAGCCTGAGTCATAAGAAACAGGAACATGGGTAGCTCTGTCCTTGTCGGACTGACTTAAGAAGAAAGAAAAAATTTGCTGTGGTAAACTACTATTTTACGAGAAAATTTACCATGTATTTTAGCAGTTTTGCTCAATAATAGTCCAGCTGTCTTTCACGCCCCTGTCATATATGCAATGTCAGACTTACTAATTTATTAAAAATACCCTTATGTGCATTTTTGTCATAGAAAAATCTTGTCTGTGGGCTCCATTTATTCCTCTCCGCCCACCTTTCCCCTTTTCCGCGTTTCCCTACCCAGGAAATTGAAGATTAGTTTGTTTTCCTATTGAGTTAAACTTAATTTCCTAGCAGCAGCTGTCTGAGAGCAAACTCAGAACTACCTACAGGAGAGGAGTCTGTTACAGAGGAAGCCATCAAAAGCAGCCTCACTCACTTGATTCATACTCAGATAGAGCCTCTTGACAATAATGTCTTGGTTGGTAAATTGCCTTTCCTTGTGAAATGTGTAGCCAACTCTTCTGCTTCTTCTGCTGTTTACCCCTTGTGATTTTGGAGCATAATTGGACTTTCTGTACTCACATTGCAGGGGGTTTTGAGCAGTCCTATTAACAAAAATTAGATCACTCATGTGAGGAGGTGATAATGTGAAAAAAGGTGTCTTATTTTTGCCTTTTTTTGGAATATTCTTATGTCTCAACACAGTAGAACACATTTTTACATGAAGTTTCTAATGTTTAATGGTAATGCATATTTATAGTTAATGTCAGCTTAATTAGTCTCAGATATGAGAAAAATAAACAGAGAACAGTTTTCTTCTGGCTTGTTCTGAAAGTGTGCCCTCCCACTGAGACAGCAAGTGGTAACATTTCCCGCTGACCGTCTGAAGTAACCAAGCAAAGTAGCTGGAAGATTTTGTACCTGAGCAGAAAAAGAGCAGCTAAATTTCTGTCATGACATTGATATCTGAATTTCAGGCCTAGCCTCTCTTATTAAAGGTAGAAATTCAAAGCTAGGCTTCTGGAAAAGACACTGAAGAGGAATATTATGTGGCTTGAGATTTAGAAGGGTTTACTTGAAGCACAGATGAACAAAATGTAGTGTTGAATGAGACAGTAGATACAATTGCCATCTGCCTAGGTAATATCTTTTTTTTTTTTTTAATTCGATTTAGCAAAAATGTAAGTCTACACTGATTTCCTAACATACTGACTTTGTGTATGAGAAAACACAGTTTGTATCTTTTAATATGTAAAAGTTGGGCATAAATGTTCTTTTCAAAGGCAAAATTATGCAAACCAAGATAAACATAGTCAGTACATGTACCATGAAGTAATGTTTGTTATTCAAATATGATTATATTGAAAAATCTATAAGCCAATCTGTAGATATCCCAGTTTGCATGGAGATCAAGTAACTATTGGGTAAGAAATAGAAAGTGGAAATATTCTAAAAACATTCTTATGTTCTTTTTAGTAGAGACTTAATTTAGATTAAAAAAAAAAATAGGAGATAATGAGACATGGGGGTACCAAGATAAAAAAAGCTGGCACAAAAAAAACCCCAAAAACCACAAAACAAAAAAACCAAAAAAAACACCTCCTCCCAAAAAACAGCAAAGAAAGGGGCAGTTTTCTTATACAGTTTGAATACAAAAGTATGTTTCAAATGAAAAATAATACATTTCCATTAACATGTGTTCTGAAAAAGGTGTGCGGGGTTTAATATGCTGTAACACACATTAAAAGAGGTCCAATTTATGATTTTGTAGACTTGTGACACTTTATTCAGTACCAGAAAAACACTAAAGATGAACCAAACAGAAGTAGAAAAATTATAATTCATCTAAAACAAAACAACATGGCTTCACAAAGAAAATTTATATCCTTGTGTATATGTGTGTATGTATTTGTGAAGTACAGATAATGATGAATATTCCGTTATGTTTTTAAATATTCTCTCGTTTATTAGGGTAAAGAGCAAGCGGGTTAAGAAGAAAAATCCATGAACAGATTATTATGTAGGAGAGTTTTCCAAGTGTAACAAACCCTCTTAACAGAAATATGAGGTTGGCCAGACACAAGGATCTTTATTCTTAGACGCTGATACATAGTGGTGTGACGGTTATTTAGAATTAAAATTTATCTTCCCCTTTTAAAGCTTTTGCTGTGGCTGGATTGCGAACAATAACTGTTTGTGTATCCTGAGCACAAACCTATTACCACATAAGAAATATATGTCTGCAAGTGTGTTGTGTACAAAGTGAGTATTTAATGAGAGTTTTCAGTTTTGTAGACCAAAAGCCATCTTGAAAACTTCTTTGTGGATAACATAAAAGAATAGAATTCTTATGGGAATAATTATATATTCATTGTCTTTTGTCTATCCTTAAACCTTAAGCTGTGGAACTGGAGCCTCCATTTCCCTGGTTTTACAGCTATGATTGTAGAGAATCTCCCAGGCATCCTTTCCTTATAGGTGTACTCTACTTTGCACATCATGAAACAAAGCAGCTAAGGAGATATAGCATCTGCGTTTGAACAGGAAAAATGTGATCTTTCATTTGAATTCTATCTCATTTCCAATCCCAGACTGAATTCACAATAGATTTTAGGTAGTCCTGCAAGGTGCAGGGAGTTGGACTCAAGGATCCTTATGGGCCATATCCAGCTCCAATTATTTTCTGATTCTATAAGAAAAACCATACTTCAGGGGGAAAAAAATTTCCATGAGATAGACATGGCTGCAGTTTTATACATTCTCTAGACCTCATTCTAGTTAATTCATATCAACATAAAGTTCATAATTGTCTTTAGGAGATAAGGACAGTAATAACATCAAAATATGATACTTTCAAATAGACACACAAGCTCAGAACAAATAGATTTTTATAACCCCAAAAATTCAGTAAGTTATATAAGTGTTAACAACAGAAGATAGTGAGACCTAATACCCAAATATCTATGTTGCAACAAAGTGAAACTTACTTGTCTGTATCCTTCCACATTCATTACTCTTAAATCTTTGTTTACTCATTTTTTCTTTGATAATGTGTGCCTTTCTTTCAAAGTCATTTTTAGCTGGGTTCCCCATTGTTTCAGGCAAGGAGCAAGACTGTATGAGATTTAACTTAAAAAAAAAAAAAGAAAGAGAACATCTGTGCTCTATATACCTACACAGATTAATCAGTTAGACTGACAATTCCATTGGAAAATCAATACAGAGAAAATAAGAAAAAAATTCAAAGGTTGTCAAGCAAATGGTTTGTGGAGGCAAAAACTTCAGAAAAATAGCCCCATTTATGACTGCTAGCCTATCTGAGTGAACTACAGTATGATCAATTACAAGTATATCTTACACATCTTTCTTGACCAGTCATGCATTTCTTGCCGTCCTGTGCTCTGCATATTTTCACATCTTCAAACAAATAATAAGCAATGATCATGGGTCAGAGTATGAATTAGGCCTATATGCAGCCATTTCAGATCCTGAAAGTCACGCATATCTATCACTAAAGCAATTAATATCTTTAATAAATATTCAATCTAATAATTTAACATGACCTGCATCTTGACAGCCTGGATAACTGGGTGGAGAGCAATCATGAACTTCAACAATGGGAAATTATTGTAATACTCTGAATAGAATATAAGAAAGTAAACTGATGTTATCACCATTCATGTGACCCATTCCATATGTAATAGCAACTTTGAAAGACACTCATAATAGTTAAGTAATATAAAATATGCAGAATGATGTCTATTAATATAATGATCTTACTCAAACATAATTTCACATGCTTTGTTATGTACATAAAAATCTTTATCATAGACCTTTTCTATTTTTAATATAAATGTATCCTTTTATACAGAAATGACTTCTGAATTTTCAGCAAAATCAGGCGTATTGTAGTTATGCTTTTCAGCCTCTCAGAACTAGGAATGGACAAATATGATTTGTGGAAGGCTGTGAATACAACTATATAGAATTGGGAAATATTTTAATCATCTTCACTAAAACTGAAATAATCTAGAGGAAGAAAAATTCAGCATTTTAAAGATTCTACTAGAACTTAAAGTTATGTGACTATCATTTAACACGAAAAATGCAGAAAAGGCTTTCAGGACAGAAAGCTGATGGTTATTTTGATAGCTTTCCATAGTCCGTGGTTTCATATTCTCATGCTATATTTCCAATACAAAAATATTCATTTGGGCAGGCTAGTTTCAATTCTTCCCTTCTTAGTGAGAGTGTATTTATAATCCTATGCAAGACATAAATCTTGGCCCCAAAACACCAACTGAAATAGTTATGATTCTTTTGATTAGTCTTAGAGTATACTTGTGTTATAACTTGACAGGACTTCAGTAATAGAAGACAAGGGGATTTTTTGTTTATTGTGGAAGAGGGGGTTTGTTTCTTTTTGTGGGTTTTTGTTTTT
>VWZQ01007867.1:85523-106433 GCA_013397015.1 Myiagra hebetior | reverse complement strand
CAGGACAGGACAGGACAGGACAGGACAGGGCTAAACACTGAACTTTTTGAAGAGGCGTCATCTAGGTAAGAGATGACATTGCAGAAACAGATGGATCAGCTCTGTCTTGATTTACTTAAGTGCATAATGTTGTTACTCATGTCTTATATTGATGTAAATAGCTTCATACAGTGATATAAATATTGGAAATCAACCAGAGCATGAACTTTCAGAAAGATATTGAAGTTAGTGAAGAAAGGGCAAATAGAACTTAACTTATCCTTATTTGAGTACATCTCAAAATTAAATTTCTCTTCTTGATAAATATAGAAAAGGGAGGGACAAAACCAGTGGTTGCTGATTTCAGGACACTATGTCATTCGGAGTGCAGCAAGGACTAGATCTGTTCTCATGAATGTCAAAAGGATTTTGCAATTAACTTCACAGCATGATAAGGTCCTGGGTCTTTAAAAATAGAGTTGTGGTATAACTCACAAAGTTCTCAGTAGTTTTGATTTTTTAATTATTTTTTCTGTCACATTTTTGTATAAGAAAGACACAGACTAGCACTTCAGCTATATATATATATTTTAACCTAGGCATTTTAAAATATTTCATTCTCTACCTTTTTTCCAACACCAATTATTCTGCAATCTGTACTGTGCTATTTTTCTTACTTTCATTTTTCTGACAGTTTCAGTTATAGTTCTAAAGAAACACAGCAAGACTGAGATTGAAAAATTTCTGTTATTTTATTGGGTAACTGTTTTATTCAAGCAGAAAAATACAAAAGGCAAAAGTGTGTCTTAAATGTCAGCTGGAAATAAAGCGTGTTTGTTCTGCCTGTATCTCTGCCTTGAGAGAAGCAGAATAAAAGGAAGAAACTTTAGGAAAAATATCACTTTTGATTAAAGAGAGTGCTATATTGAATTTATGTAAATTGATAATCAAAATGCACACTATCAATACAATATGATACATTATACATATATATAGTCTGCCCTTTTTATATTGCCTTACTGTTTCAATAGTTTCTCTAATAATTTTGTGATATGCAGCACATTAAGACATTTACTCTTTTTCATGTAGCTTAAAAATTACTTTATCAATGACTGATTATAAGTCAATTAAGTGTGAGGATAGTTTTCAAAGAAACAAAAACTCCTGTTCAGTATTTACTTAAAATATTTAGCAAAGCATTCAGTTGTAAAATGCAACAAGCTTGGTTAAACAAATTATTGTGCTACTGAAACACAAAAAGGATAACCCAGAAAGAGCATCTATTATGGGTCTTTTTTTAACACTGACTTTGTTTCTGAAATGATTGTGAGCTATATTGCCTCAAGACATCACTGCCCCAAATATAGGGAAGTCAGACGAAGAAAGTTTTAGCCGTGGTACACTTAAGCATATGGGTCATTATTTTATAAAGACTAGTTAACTTGTTTATAAAAATATGTATTCCACTGCCACTGATAACACTGAAGATAATTAACTGATTTATCTGAAAAACAACTGAGTAGTTAAATGGAGAATGAAACTGGAAAAAAAAAAACCAAAGCAACAAACACAGCCCCCAAAATCCCCAAATCCCTTTACAAACCTCACCACATCCTCTAAAAACCAGCATATATTACCCATTATTAAATAATTATCAAACCTATCTACTATTGAAACAGGGAAGGTTGAAGAGTGATAATAAATCAAATTACTTTTCAGATCCATATCTACTATTTCCAGCAGTCAGTTTAAAAATATAAGCTACAGAATGACAGTAGTGCAGAGCAGATTGAAATGTATGACAAAATGTCTGAGTTCTTTTCTCTCTGAAGGGCAAAGTCAAACCAGTTACTTTTTTTCAGGGCTAAAACCACAAAAATACTGTTCAGAAGGTAGGAAGTTCTGCTACTCTTCCTTTTTCTAGGTGTTTGTGTGTGTGTATAGTTTGAGAGATGAGGGTGTATTTTCTTTCAAGAAAGTGACTATGGATACTTACCTTTAAGCAATATTCGGCATACTCAGAGGGTACCCAGCCTAGCAGGCTCCTCAGTTTGCAAGGTTACCTAGTAAGTTATAGATGAGTCCTTCATTAAAAATTTCAATCATTGTATTGTTGGAAAATTCCCCTGAATGTCAATATTCAGGCTTACCTTAGATGTTAAAGCTGGTGCATTTATCCCACTCTGATTCTAAGAGGAGTTCTATGAGCAGGAAGCTACCATGTAACATGAATGAGAATACTGGTATCTAACTTTTTGCTAACACCTAGAATACATCTAAAATTTACCTTTTCTATTTGTATTAACCTATTTAACCAAATCTTCCTTAGGTGTCTTCTCTAACACATGGTATTATTACTCGGTCAAAGCATTTACCAAAAGTCTGATCCAAATCTTATTGAAGTCAATAGAACTTTGACTTATACTGAGTTAAGATCAGATTTAATATATTTTACAAGACTGTTAGTCTGGCCCAGATTCTGAAATGATTACTGAAGTCAGTAATGATTTCTGACCTTCTGTTCAGTCTAACCGCATATTTTTGGTTCAAATCAGAGGTTCACCATCACATTAAAAAATTAGCAAATGAGACATTCCATCTGTCCAATAAAATAATTTAGAAACTATGCCAGAATAAGCATGATATGTAGAAAAAATTTGGAAATTCAGGCAGAAAAAGACAGGAAAAAATACTAGCTGAAATGTAGTCTTTGTTATCATTAGTTGGACATAATTCTCTGACAAGTATTAAGGTTAGTAAAATGTGAATTTTGGTACTATTATTTGTAAAAAGAGTAAAAACCGTGTTCATGCAAACTTTCAAATAAGCACAGGAGTCTCAATATTTAATAATAAATTTTAAATTTAACTCAATTTAACAAGCCCACTAGTTGAAAGCATTAAACTATATGAAAAATTCTTTCTTAACATACATTTTGTATTTCTTGAGCTATAAATAACCCAGTCATCTTTTGAAGTACACCGTTCATAATGTGTTTCAAGCCAGATAAATCGTGAGAAAAAGTGATTCTCAATCTTGATATAGATGGTACTGTTTTCTGCTAGCTCATTGCTTCTTTTTCTGAAAAGTTTTAATATAGACAAAGCTGTTTCAAGGCAACATAGATAGAAGAAGTGAATAAAATGGTTTGTATATAATTTTATTAAAGTACTGAATACTTTACAAGGTTAGAAGTACAATGCAAAGTTTTCTTAATAAGCCAGATAAATCGTGAGAAAAAGTGATTCTCAATCTTGATATAGATGGTACTGTTTTCTGCTAGCTCATTGCTTCTTTTTCTGAAAAGTTTTAATATAGACAAAGCTGTTTCAAGGCAACATAGATAGAAGAAGTGAATAAAATGGTTTGTATATAATTTTATTAAAGTACTGAATACTTTACAAGGTTAGAAGTACAATGCAAAGTTTTCTTAATAAGAGGAAGGGATTTCAGCCAGTCTTACCCTGTATCTTTTGACATAAAATATTGGATTTATGCTACACGGTTTAAGCTGCTTAAAAGTTAGACACTATGTGAGTTTGTCAAATAGTCTTTCTTTATAGTTAATTGACGGCCATCTTCTGAAACAATGTCTTAGGATGGGCTATAAAGAACACAGCTATAAAGCTTAGTTAGCTTTAATATAGCTAAGTCCACAGAAGTTAACAAATTAACCAAAACCGACTACTTTATTTGAAAAGTTTTTTAAAAAGTAATACATAGAACACCAGTATCCTACCCAGTACTCACAAGAAAGCGGCTATGTCTGCACGGCCCTACACCAGCTGCACTGATTTTCACAGCCTTACAGGCAGAGTGCTGACCATTGCTGTGGCACAGACCAGGATTGACCTTCTGTCAGCTGCAAGCAGGTTTGAAAATCAGTGACCCACAGCACTTTTTGATGTTACCTACAGGCAGCACAGGGGCTGTCTAAGTATGATCTTAAGTACTCAGCAACTTCATCTTGGAAGCTGGCCTTCAGGCTTATGACTCACACAGCGCCTCAGACCTGTGCAGATTTTCTTCTAGCACTCAGTGGTGAAGGCATAGTGAACTTTTAAAAGCCCTCTCCACTTAGGGGTCCAGCTCTGCCATTAGAGCTATATGGTGCCTCAAGCAAAATGTCAATGGGCAAGAGGAATGATACATTTAACTGTCATTTTAAAGGAATTATGATTTTGATTTTAGCTCTTGCTTTTCCCATCATCCCAGTTCTTACACATTGATAATTTCAGTGAAAGAAGTGCCAGATTCAGCTGAAACTGCGGTGAGACATTGAAGCAGGGTACTCAGAGAAGTTGTAGATGCCCCATTCCTGGTAGTGTTCAAAGTAAGGTTGGACAGGGGCTTTGAACAACTTGGTCTAGCAAAATATATCCCTCCCCATTTCAGGCAGAGTGGGAACAGATGATATTTGAAGGTCCCTTCTAATTCAGACCATTCTATGATACAAAGATTCTGTTCCCATTGTGTCTAGAGAGTGAGGCAGAGGTAATAGAAAATTTGCTTCAGAGAGATTTAGAGATACAGTGTTGAAAGACTGAAAGATTTTCCTTCCCACATAATACCTTCTGTGGGCTTCCACTAGAAGTGACAAGATATTAGAGCCACCTCTTCAGAGGAAGAGGAACATAGTCTCCCTCTCTGAATGAGAAGCAAGAAAGCATCACTGTGTGAAGGTACACACCACAAGAAAAAATAAGTCACAAAAACCCATTAAGTGATTGGGTAGGTCATCCAATTAAATAAGGACAATCTGCTCTGTATGCAAAAGACAAAAGAGAATGTAGACCTGAGAAAGTGTGTGGAAAGATATCAGGAATTTAGACAGGTCTGCTGCCCCTGATTATGTTGAAGTCTCAAGTGGCCCTTTCCCAGTAATGATGGCCACAGCTTCCTCAGAGTCTCAGACCTCCTGAATGGCTTCTGTGTATGACTGACTTCAAGAGGAAAATGTCTACACGATAGACAGTCAGGACACATGATTATGGCTGTCCCATCATAATCTTAAAGTAGCAGTTTATAAATAATTAAATTAACTAGAAACTAGCATTAGGCTTTGCCTACTCTGAAGTTTAGGTATAAGAATGGATCACTTTCATTAAATATACACTCAGATATTTTCTTAGGAAAGGTAACTTTGCTACTAGGATCCTATTGTTTAACTACCTGCTCTACAACTCGAAGGAAACATAGAGAAGTTAACTGCTTATTATTTTTAACACTGACAGTCATTTTAATAACTTTCCAAATAAATAAAAATTGCACTCTAGATTTCTTGCACACCATCTATTCATAAAATGAATGACATTTGTTTTTTCACCACAGGCTAGCATGTGCCTTTTGTCACAATGAATTTATCATTCTGTGACTGAAACCTTATTAAAAGTATTCACACTCTATATTTCCAGAAACACAAGTTTGATTCAACATCAAACTGACACAAATATAATCCATGTTAAATGCTTAATATGTAGGATATAATTTTTTTTTGTTTTTTTAGTAAAGTAGCAAAAATCCTGAAAAAATAGCAAAGGTCCCTCATGGTATCCATTGTATTTCTCTAAGTTAACCATAAAGGAATTTTTACATATATTAATGCTATATCTTATGAAGATTAGATGTGGTGGATTAATACTGTATAACATGGAGGAAACTAGTATGTTTGTGATAACCTTATCCCTTAGGGTTTTACTCCAAAGATATGAGTATAGAAATTGGGACAGAGGAATCTAGAGGAGGTTGTTGAGTTAAAAAGACACAATTGTTCCTGAATCCCTCTTGTGAAGCATAGTTGTCCACTTTTCTCTCACCTCCTTTTTTCTAATTCCTACTCGGAACTCCATGCATATTTTTGACCGAAGACCAGACACAGCTGTCACTTCTAATTAAATTTCAATAACTCAAGTTGAGTATTTGTGAATTTGATTTAATTGTGTTAGCACTGTTTTCAATAAATACAGAGAAAAGCCTTCTACTTTTATGTAACAGCCAAAAATGTCTACCAAAAATATCTTGGTGGAGAAAAGAAAGGTTTTTTCTAATCTGGGATTATACTGTCAAAATGAAACACAGGATTAGTTTCTATTTAAGTTGTGTGGCCACACTGAGAAGTAGCTTTATTTCTTAGAATTCAGTCCTGCATTCCCTAACACACTAGGTAATAATGAATAAAAGGAATAAAAGGTACCTTCCAGTTTTCCAGAACAGAAACATACAGAATATGCACTTCTCCAAAGCTGTGTTGAACTATTCTTTTAATATGTTCCTAGACACGTAAGGTCTGGTTTCCAGGGTATTTCTTTGGTCACCGAAGACCATATAGAACATTGTGTAGTCTGTACCATATTACTTTGAATCTGATTTCTAAAGAAGAAAGATAAGATATAATGAAAATGAAATATTACTTTCTAAATAGTTTTATCTGATAACAAATTTTAGATTTCACATCATAGTAGTCATATTACTGGAAAGATAATTTAACAGTCTTAATTATGCAAGCAAGAAGTATTTAACTGCTCCAACTCCATGCAATTACTCAGCCAGAAAGTTTGAAAGGAAAATTCAAACAAATGTTATATGCAATAGTCTGACACTGTTAGAATTGAGGGGACAGTAACAAAATCAAAGAGAATTGCAGTATTTAGAAAAAAAAAAAAATCAAAGCTAATTCTAAAATTCCCACTGATTAAGTAATAGCATGACAGTGATAATCTGGTCTCATCATCTCAACCTCACCAACTTTTTTAAATATATCTTTTCCTTTTTTTTTTTTATCTTTTAGATGGGCTTTAAAGATTGTTTGAGTCTGGGAAGAAAGTTATGTTTGGTCTTGCTTATTTTTTATCCCTAACTGGAAGGAGGACATCTCCTGAGGCCCCAGAACACTCCTCCTTATCCCTTCCTCTCTGCTGTAGACAATATCAGTCTGCTCAGGAAAATTTCATCCATATAATTGAAGAGCAGAAAATTGGTAACATTCAGAAAACAGTTAAAGAACTAAGAAAAGTCTTTAGCAAACTGCTTTATGCTTATCTTGAGTAAATCTTGAATGAAACTTGATTGGATAAATAAGCATATTTAAATTTCAGATACTAGAAATGGCTTACAAATAGTCTCCAAATACATCTGTCAGATCACATGCAGTTATGTACAGCTACATTGCACCTATTCATGAAAACCTCACTGTATTATAATCTTTCAAGACATAATTAATCGCCTTATGATTAGTTACCTGCTTCTAAACAGATTATTCTCGGTATAAAAATTCCTGATTTTTCTCTGCTGTTTATTAAAGGAGTGTAAGATGACTAGTTATAAATGAAGACATTTTAAGCCTAGGTGAGGTTAATTTCTCCTTAAAAGTCTCAGTTCAATTACCCAGACATAGCTGTCAAATACCTTTTTAAATGTCATGGTATCTCCCAGCTGACCCCCAGCTGGTGTTCCGGAACAATGCATATCTTCCATGAATCCTGTGTCATAGCTGATAAGCCTATGTGAATATCTTGAATACCCTGAGGTATCATAAATGGCACTACATGCCCTATGTTTGGACAGCTGAACCTAGCCTTAAATGGTGATTGCTAAATTGTTTTGATGCATTAAACAAGTTTCAGTGAGCATTAGCAACATTCATTTTGTTTGGAAGATGAAGACAGCTCAACTAGATATAGCAAACCACAAACAGCCTCATAATAGCCTGGTTAGAGAGGTGACAGTCATAACAGAAAGGTAAAACCAGCATTATATATTTTTTTGCATTTATTCTAATTCATTGATTACATAAATGAGATGCAAAGATTACCTGAAATAAGTAGATGCAATGCAAAGTGATGGTCAACTGTTCATGGTGGGTATGATAAGACCTCTGACTAAATCAAAGAAATATGTTATCCATTGTTCCTAAAAGTCCTGGGAGATTGATGGAATCCAAGTAACAATTCAAACAACTCAGACATCATTATAGAAACACACCAGCTATGTGTGATAAAAATCTTTGTGTGTGTGTATATGTGTGTGTGTGTGTGTGTATGTGTGTACATTTCTTTATTTGTATATAAAATCATAGAATAATTTAGGTTGGAAAACATCCAGTTAAATCAGGTTGCTCGGGAACTTGGCCAGCTAAATTCGGAAAAGCTCCAGGAATGAAGATTCCACAAACTCTCTGAGCAACCTGTTCCACTATATCACCATGCTCTCAGTAAAAGCATTAAAAAGGAATTAAAAAAAATAAAATAATAATGACAATAATAAGTTTTTAAATAAAAGAGAAAAAAAATCCTCAACTCAGGAGCTTCTGTGTTCAGCCTTTTTTCTACTGCTGCTCCCGTGATTCACCTTTGAGAAGAATTTGGCTGAGTCTTTACTATTCTAGTCTTCTCCGAAACAGCAGTTCTAGACAATTACAAGATCTCCCCTCAACCTTCTGCTTCTAGAACTTAAAAAAGGTAGGTTCTCTCAGTATAGTAAATACTGAATTATTTAAAATTTCCTGAGGTTGCTATTTTAGTAAGTTCAAGAACTGCCTGATAGAGTGTTGTTCTGCATGTAGTTTGAGGTGTTCTGATGAGCCTGGGACAGTACAAAGATTCCTTTGCTCACCACCTTTGGCTGGAAAGCTCAGCAACTGGATAACAAAGTGAAAATACACATTCAGTGTGTTTACCCGACTGGTATGCCCTAGTTGGTGTACAGCATGAATTCCAAGTGTGAAAAAAACTCTAATAGAATAGTCTGCAACTAGATAACAGAACAGCAAAACTCAAGGCTTAGTTTATTTCTCTTAACTTTAGCAATATACAATTAAAGCCTCTAAATATGAAGTAGTCACTCTCATTTACCTATATAGTAAGTAGTAAAAACTACCTACATTAATAGACAAATTCATCTAAATATGAAAAAAATATTGAAGAACAAAGTAATTTACTCTGGAAGTTTTGTCTTGGTTTATTTAGTAGGAGTATAAATAACTTACTGAGCACAATGACTCTCCTAGAACTGGATATTTAGGGTAAACCAGGTAGATCTGAATACATTAAACTTAAACAGGAAATCAAACACACAGTGCGAGATAGAAAATACTGGTATTTCTCAGCTTTCTTTCTTTGTGACATTGATGAAGATAGTGATTTATAACTGGAACAATTTATCAAGTCCATTGTGGGATTCTGCAGGACTGAACAATTTCTTTTTATACAGACACTTTCAAAAATAATTATGTCTTCTGATATTGATATATATCAGAAAAAAAAATGTATTGGTATTTACTTCTGTTGTGTTATCCTCATCATTTATTAAACCATCTAAACATGCACAAAGATTGATATTCTGAAAACCTGTTTACTGTTTGTGTACATATAAATAGATATTTCTCTGTCCACCTACATGCAGGGGTTATAATTATATTTTTCTTCATTTATTATTTTGACCTTGAATGGATGTCAAAGCTATGATGTATATCTGTGTTGCACACGCTCCCTTCAAAAACTTCCTAGTTTAATCACCATTACAACTATACTGGGTGTGTGGTCTGAGTAAGGATCTTGTAAGCTATTTCTAAACTTCCAGCTTTTTTTAAGTGGAAAAAAATTGGATCATGGTACTTGGTTTTTTTAGTTTCACTTATGAAGGATTTTTTATTTTATTACTGAAGGTCAACAGGCACAAAACTGACTGATGTCTTTTTCCAGTCTTAATAAGGCATTTTATCTGAGGATAAACGATGCCTAAACTTAGTTTTCTAAACCCAAAAAGAGCGTTTGATCTAAAGTATGTTGAAACAGTTGGAAATATTTTGAAATTACTGGAAATCTTACCATTGGTAACAATAGCTTTTGGATCAGAGGTTGAGAAGCCTGAGTAGCTTCACTTTCAAAATTTCTGTGTGTCTGCATGTGATGTCAGGGGATTAAATCAAAAATAAATGAACTATCTTGTCTGCACATAAAAAATAAAACTAATAATAAGGCAGAGTTTGTCCAAGAGGGAGATCAATACTGATGTACTTTGGGGCACCTTATTATTTTTTTGGTTTTCTGTTTTTTGAAGTTATTTGTACACATTTGTTTTCCATTTCCCTGAGCATTACATAAGCTACTGAAAATCATGATATGGAAGCACAAGCAAAAGAAGAAGAGATCTGTTAGCAACCATCTAGGACATCAATTCTTTTCCTGTTTAAAAAAAAAAAAAAAAAAGAAAGCTTAATAGAAAGAAGAAAAATATAGAAAATACCTTTGTATATGTACACTTCATAGTAAGAACTGTAGACACCCTCAGGTGTAGGACCTACTTACACAAATAGTAAGCTTGGCAGCTAAAATATGTTTCTCTGCATAGATATTAGTTCTGTTCAAATACAGAAAGTCTTAATTAGAATAATTTGAGACACTGTTTTTCATTCTATTATGCTTTCTCTGCCTCTATAAAAAAAAAAAAAAAACATGTTAAAAGTAACAAATCTTGTTCCTTGGTAAACTAAGTCAACCTCCACTAGGTAAAGACAAAAAAAAAAGAGGAAATTGAAAGAAATTTACTATGGTTCAGATATTATATCTGCAGAGAAAAATAAACAGCAGAGAAAAATAGCTTCCATTTTATTGAGGTATTCAGGACTTTGTCAAAGCCATGACAGCTTGACTCAGTACATCAGAATCACTCACTGAATGCATCTGATAAAGAAGCCCAAAATTAAAAGATTTTTAGAATGGTAAGGAAATGAAGTATTATGAGATGGAGGATCAGACAGGATAGAAACTATAGCCTGGTCTTGGGAAGCATTATTTAATGACTAATACAACCACAAAAAATGGGCGAATACTTGTTGCAGACAAAAAGGTGAGACACTGTCACTTCAGAATAATGAGGAAGAGTGTGGAGGTTTATGGAGCACCCGGAAGTATAGAAATCCATAAGGCAGATTAGTTTTTAAAGAAGGAAGGAAAAGGCTAGATAGAGCATGGGGGATATTTAGGTCTACAGTTTAAGCTGTGTAAGCATGATGACTGTGTCACAATCTGCTGCTTCCACTCTGCTTTTTGAGGCAGAGATCTAACCTCTGCCTGTAAGCTCTGCTTTTAAGGGCTGTTTATATATACTGAAAATAAGTATAATGCATTATCTACCAGTGCTTCTGCTAGGTCAGATGTAATTCTAAGTAAATGACAAGGAACTGGTTGGAGCAACTTGGCAGAGCACTGAGTTATTAGGTATCTAAACAATAATTTTTAGCTGTGATCTGGATACAAATTGTCATGTATAATGTGTTACTGCAAGATATGCAAGTAGGCTTTATTTAAGTGGACAATTTTCTTCTAACTCTAGAGGTCATTAGCAACAGGATATGTCAAGGGTGTGACCTTCTGATTTACTGATTGAGAAGTGTAGCTATATTACCAGGAGATGCTGTGCACACAGTGCTGAATGGATTTTGTGAAACATGGAGACAGGGTGCTGATTGGCCTTGTGGGTAAGATTCTGTTCCAAAATGTAAACAGAAGAAGTAAAGAAAAGGAAAGGAAAAAAGGTCTAAACTCAATGTAGGCATATGTATGTAAATTACATATCCCATAATTGAGAATAAGGATGTAGGGCTAAATTCTAGTAAACATATAAATTACTATAGGTTTAGGGTACTCTTAACAGTCTACAGTCACTGAATCACCTGTTATTAAATAAAGCTCCTAATCATCCTAGAAATTGGATAACTAATCAACTCTGATTATCAATGCAGATAACTATTTAAGGTTAAAATTAATCTTTCTAGTCAACATTGCATGTTGTAACTTCAGTAACTATAATGGGAGCCCACACTCCTAATGGTCATTTGAGAGTTTGTGCGGGATCCAGTTGCCTACACATTCCAAATTCAGAGTATTTAAGACATTTATATGATAAGTCTGGCACACGTGACGCAGAGGCTGCAAGAGGCCATGCCCTTGGGCTGGCTGATAGATATCTGTCAGCATCTGATAGGGTTTCCTAAGTGAAGATGCACTCTGCACTCTGTGTGTGTAGCACTTGCAAACTTTAAGCCAAGTCACAGGTTAGGTGGCATGATCTGGAAGCTATCAATGGTGATACCATTGTTTTGGGTCCAGATACTAGACAGGAGTCTGATAGTCAGCTGCTGGAGTGACCATAGGTCTAATCCAACTACTGTAGGGATTGGGAATGAGAATTGGCTACTGGGGGCACTGTAGATCCAGACCATCTGGCAGATATGCCATTCTATGGTTTTGCAGGGAACGAGAAGAGATGTGAGTACCATAAGTTGAAGAGTATGTCCAGGTGCCAGTGGTTGGGGAGCCTGAGGATCTGAGGCTAGCTACTTGCCAATTACTGGTGCAATTCATGTTTTGTTTGTACATACTTACATAAATTCCACTAGCAGATATTACTCCTGATCAGCTAGAGATCAATTGTGTGGGTGCTTGTAAGGTAATGTTTTCTGCCTCTGTGTGGCCAGATGTGCATGCCTACTGCACCTATGAGTAATGGACTCATCTACCAGGAACACACGCTCTGCCTTGTATCTGGTGACACCTGGAAAAAGAGTCAAAGCAGCCCTACATCTACTGGGCTACAGGCTAGGCAAACTCCCAAGAGTTTCAAACTAAATATGTGAATTATTTTAGACTGCAATAGAAATTACAGCTTTTCCCAGAGTTAGTTTTAGGATAACTATCATTTTTCCATATTCTATGTTAGGACACTTACTGTATTGTAAAGTATTAGACTCTTAAACAATAAATGTTTGGGTTCTTAAAAAGTTAGATTGACATGTCTAAACAAAACTAATAGTGTAATTATTTGCATATAAAGGTCTGAAGTTAATCACTCAGCCATCAAAAATATTTTTACATATAAAAATGTATCCAAGTATCACTTTATTTTATTCAGAGTTTCAGATTCCTGGTTTCTCCCACTTCTTGGAGAGGCAACAGTAACTATACAGTAGTTTAAATCCACTGTGTAAAGGATTTTCTTGACTACTGTAAAAATATGACCAGAGAAATCAAACATTGCTGATGGTGAGATGAAAAATGCTTTAATTAAATTACAATCATAGAACCCTGGAATATATCAAGCTGGAAGGGAACCATAAACATTGAATCCAACTCCCTGCTCCTTGCAGGACTACATAAAACTAAATTCTATGACTAAGGGCATTGTCCAGATGCTCGTTGAACTCTGACAGGTTTGGGATTATGTCTGTGCATTTTAATGTTTGTTTTTCTTTACTGCCGAAATGGAGATCCAACACACCAATCAGTAGTTTCGTCAGCTATCTATGATTTAGCAATCTGCTTTAATGTTTCATGTTTCCTTTTAAATTCACTCATTTTATGTGTGAAACCAATTCAGCTCACTCACTAATGTGTCAGGGTAATAAAGTAATCTCTCTTTCTTTTCTGTAAAAAAAACCTGAATATTGCTGTGATATATAGAAAAATATACTTAATTATCTGTGAAATATCTATGAACTGTGCCTTATTCTGACACTGTCAGAAAATCATGAAATATGCTGAGTTGAAAGGGACCCATCAGGATCACTGAGGCAAACGCCTGGCCCTTTGCAGGACAGCCAAGAATCACAACATGTGCTATCAAATATATAAAATCATTATATTTTAAATTTATTTTCACTATGATTTAACAAATAACTCTTCAGTTACTGACTAGTCCATTTATTGCATACCTTGCTCTTCATGTCTTTCTTCAGTAGGATCTGCTATTAGTCTTATCACTGATCCTGCCTGCCATATTTCCATCCCATGGAATCCATGGTTTCTATAAATTGAACCCTATTAAATATGACTCATTCAACCTGAGCAATGTGGAATTACAATGACCATCCTCAGAGTCCATAAAAAATTGTATGGAGTTACTTCATATTTAAATATCATACTGGAATTTCTATTTCTGTATAAGTTTTCCTTCATTTCACCATGTGTTTTGTACACTTTCTTCTATTAAGGAGTATGTACTTGTTAAATATATTATTTTCACTGAAGTGATATTAACGATGACACACAATTTGATCTTGCCAAAATATTCACCTCAGTCTCTACTATAGTATGACACAGAATACAATTTTATGGAAAAACAGCATATTTAGTAATAACGGGTTCATATAATATGACTTCAGATATCATCTAACATGAAACCAGTTGAATATTTTTGTGTGGATTGATCTGTACATCACTATCTCAGAACAACTGAGGTTTGAAGGAGACTCTGGAGCTCGTCTGATGGAAAATCCTACTCAGGTAGGGTCACCTAGAGCCAGTTGCCCAAGACTGTACCCAGATGGCCTTTGAATACATCCAAGGAGGGAGACTCCACATCATCCATGGACAACTTGTGCCAGTGCTCAGTCAGCCTTGCAGTAAAGAAGGGTGGACAGGTTAGATTGATATACCGAGCCCAAAGGCATGAGAATCAAGAAGGCAAAGTGGCAGGTCCTGCTGCACTGGTGAGGCCACACCTCAAATCTTGTGTTGGGTTTTGAACCCCCTGACTACAAGAAAGTCATTGAGGTGCTGAAGTGCGTCCACAGAAGGACAACAGAGCTGGGGAAGGGTCTAGCACACAGGGCTTATGAGGAGCAGCTGAGGGAGATGTGGTTGTTTAGTCTGGAGTAAAAGAGGCTCAGGAACTTTTTCTTCCCCAAAGACTTGTCAAGATTGGAATAGGCTGCCCAGGGAAGCAGTCAAGTCAGCATCTCTGGAGGCGTTTAAAGATGTATAGTTAAATCATGCTTATTGGCAAGGTTTACCTATGATGGGACTTGGCAGTGACGGGTTTGTGGTCAGACCCAATGATCTTAAAGTATTTTTGCAACCTAAATGATTCCATCATTCTATAATTAATACTAACCCGCATAGAAAAGGAGAAGGGCTTCCTGGTAGAAAAACATAGATCTTTGTTCCTGTCTCTTCTATTACTGACTTGTCAAAGAACTGATAATATATTAAGTCTTTCTCAGATCAGACCATCACTCATGGTTGGTACATATTCTGATTGTCACACAAAGCTTTGCTAGGATAGTGACATGAGACATAATCCAGCCTGCTTTGTAGGTAGCTCCTCTATGCTCTTATGTTTCTTTATTGTGCAAATCTCTTTTTGGCTCGAATATTTTATTCTCCTGTGGAATTAAGGCCATTTTTTGAAGTGTTATTAAGCAGATCTTGTCAAAAATTTTTGTCAGGAACATTCTTTTAGCAGAAAAGTATTTTTAAACTATCCAAAAAGACTGTGTATGTCTTATTTAAAAAAAAAATAAAAGGAAACAATAAATTTTATACATTTACCTAGGAGACTATGCAATTACTTAATGTGTGATTACTAAAATGTGAAAGAAAAACATGAAATTTGAACATTTGATAGGCACTGCTTTCAACTCTTCCATATATTTGCCACCAGAATCAATAGTCCATCTAAAGAGAGAACTATAGCAAGAGCAAGAGTATGAATTAAGTCAGTCATAAGAAAACTGTATTTTTAACAATAAAATAATCTAGCATACAACAGTTTTAATTTTTATAGAAAACCTGTAAACCTCATGTTAAGCTACAGTGACGAGCAATTTTGACATGAATATTAGGACTTGAAGAAAATGAGTACAATTATAAAGCTTTTTGTGCAATGAAGAAAAAGAACAATTTAATAGAACATTGCCATACACCCCATGTTTTCTCTTTGAGAACTGAATATATTATGCACCATTTGGAGAAGAGCAGGAAACCATGAACAAGTGACAATATTTCATTCTGGTGACAACTTTTCCTAATTCCCTGATGGAAATAGGTTCATAATATGTTGTTTTATTCTTTTAATGAGAATTCTAATATTTAATTTTTAGCTTACATCCCTGAGTCATGGCGGGAGAGGAGGGTGTTTGATTGTTGATTGGGTAGTTCTTACTTTTTCATGCCAAAATGATTTATTTGTTTGCTTCCTTGTTTGTGTAATTAAAAGGGAATTAATTACTGTTAGAAAACTAAAGAGCAACTGTAGCAAAAGGGGATACCAAAGTAGGTGATAGTTTAAGGGGTAATCAATGTCTTCAAAATGCATGGCAATTTCCCATTCAGGCTGTGATATTATCACAGCCTCACAGTTCTGCTAGAGCTAGAAGTAAGTTAAATGCTGGGTTAGAAACCAGAAAAAATATTGTGACTGGATCAAGCTTTGGGGATATATTAATATTCTTTGTGTTTCTTCTACTTACAGAAATCTAAAAGGAATAAAACTTGAACGTAAGAGCCAATCTGCCTTATGTAACTAAATTGTACTACAGCTTAGGTGGCTGCTCAGATAACTAACTTATGCTGGTTTTTTTCTCATTTTCTCTATTGTCTGGAGAGAAATAGGCACCTCAGGGGGCCTTTCATTCTACTTAAATTAGACGCCTACCTTAAAATAGGGTAAATTGTTCACTGGTGGTGTATTGACTGCAGAAAGAACTGTGGTTGATTAGTTGTGTGCAGACAACTGAAGATTTAACTTAGTTCTATTTTAAAAATCTAATGCTTCTTGCAGACTTTTAGAAGGGATGTCAGTGATGACACTTCAGCTCTGTACTTTTCAACATCTAAAAACAGGTGTGTTAAATCTAAGTATATTCTTGATCCATTTTACTAAAACTCAAAATCAAGCTTAAGGCAGGTGATGAAGTATGCCAGACCTTTCTCTGAAATCACTAGTTTCCTTTATATTGGAAATATTCCTGATTCTGTTTGACTTTACAATACATCAAATAGCTTCCCACTTTCTCTAGAGCCTTCACTTAGAAAATTCAAATATTAAATTGAGGAGATAGTTAAGGGGTGTAAAGAGCAGCCACCTTCTCTGACTGCTCCATCCTGGGCTCCCTTTTGTCCTGCTGCTGGAACCCAGCCTGTGCACACGCACACACAGAGGCAGGTACACACGTCAGCAAGCAGACATACACACACACACACACGCAATATGTCACACAGACAGCCTCAGACAAGGCTCAGTCCCCAGCAGCCCCCACAATTGGACTCACACCAGACACAGGCACAGATGGACACATCCCCTTCTTCTCTTCGGCTGGCATAGGCAGAAGGTCACTCGTGCAGCATACTCATAAATAGTCAAACTGTCAAAATATCTGTCTCACCTGCTCTCCATCAGATTGTTTGACATGTCTTAATTCTGATAATACTCCGTTCACCCACAGAGCACCAAGAATAGTCTAAAGATTGGAGTGTAAATATAAAAAATACAAAAAATTAGTCACTTAGCCACCAAAATATATGTAAACTTTTTCTCAGGAAAAAAAAAAATAATAAAGGAAAAATTTTATGTTTTCTTATACTAACTTTAATGATCTATTTGTGTTCCATTCAAAAAAATAATCCTATGAAATTTTAGGGCAAGTTCTTTGACATAAACTTTGGTGGGGACAATCTTCTGAAATAAAATATTTGTCACTTTCAAAAACAGCAATCAGAATGCAAGTACAAAATAAAGGGCTAAAATTGGTATTCAATTTTAAAGAATTTAATAAATTAACAGGCTTCAGAAAAGAAAAGATAACAAAAAAAAAAAAAATCCAAAACCAAAACAAAAACAAACAAAGACAAACTCAACCCCCAAAAAACCTCCTCAAAATCCAGGATTCATTACTGAAAGAATGGAAAACAAATAATGCAAAAGACTGCTGGCAAAAGGTTTTGTTTCTATTGAAATACCTCAAATTAGGTAGTGTTTCAAATTAGGTAATGACTTGAAGTGAGGGGTTTTGCAGACTGAAGCAAACTGTCAAGATTCCTACACAGTGATACATACCTTGTAATCACAGGCCTCTGGTAGCAAGAGAATACATTCAGCATAATGAGAAATAGTCAGCTGTTTTAAGATTAAAGTAAAAATGAAAGATAAGAGTACATCTGAAAATTGTAACTCAGTCTTACAGATATATATAGCATGGTTCTTTCAGATTTGAAGATTCAATAAAATTTACTGATTTATATATATTGAAAGCAGTTCTGAGTATACAAGCCTTTATATGTCATTTTAAAAGAAGGCTTAGAAGGTAAAAGCTGAAGGAATAGAGATGCAACACTGCATTTGCTTTTTATTAGTGATAGCATTGGTTTTCAGGTAAAGAGGACCCAGAAGTCAGCAATAAAAATCTTCTGTTGTATTTTGTCATCTTTTGGGGTATAAGATGCACATTATACATATTANAAAACACCCATAAAAAAAAAAAAAAAAAAAAAAAAAAAAAAAAAAAAAAGTCCCATACAAGGAATTAGAAGAAAAGCAAAAAAACCCCTTTAAATTGCACCAATGTACACAGATAAATATACAGATAGTAGTTTTGTTTGTCTCTTTTGTATGAACAGAAAAAATGGCAGTCATACCAAGGCTTTGGGTGCACCATGTATCATTTCTGTTTGCTGTATGCTGTAAGATACCTTCCTGCACTTATTAAATCAAATATTACTGTCTGAACTATTGGCACACTTATTCCCTAGACTTCTATTGTTCCTTTTGAGTGTTTTTGTTTTGATTGATAACAGACATTCCACTTCTACTTCAAATTTGAGTTTACTGTTACATGATGTTTCAACTTTCCACAGTTAGGTCAGTCAAGGAGCAATAAAATTGAAAATTATAATTTCACTAGAATAATTTCAGAAACATGTTTCGTGGAGTTTTGTCTTCCCAAAAACTCCTGCATTTTTATATTTATGGTTTTTCCAATGCCCAGAAGCATTGCGGGATGATATTTAGAAACAATAATACTAAAATAACCTGTATATATTTACTGTCTCTAAAAGTTTCCTGGAGTAGAGAAGTAGAACATACAAGCAAAGATAAGGTGATACTAATGTTCATCTTGGCATCCTCATCTGTGAAGATGTTTTTGCTTGTTTTGTGCTACTTTTATTTTGACCCTCCCTTTAAAGTTTCTCTTCCCAAGGCCCTTAATATTTACCTAATACAATTCTTTTGGTTTTCTTAAACACAAGAAAAACTGTAATAGGTGGTAGGTTATTTCACCCTCCTCTCCCCATTCCCTAGTCAGAAATAAGGATATCTATACAGGCTTAGCAACCTTAATCAAGATTTAAATTATTGCATTAAACTTTACTGTTGAGGAGGATTTAACACACATCTGTGGTGAGTTCTGGTCATTCACGTCATTGTTTCAGTATTCATCAGTGCTCTGCATTCAAACTCATCATTTCCTAATAGCTACACATGTAGAATGTCTCCAGTTCATTCTTCTGTTTCTATTGCATGTTCATGTTGTAGTCCATTCTCCTTCCACGAGGAGGAGGAGATAACAAAAAGTGCTCAGCTACAAAAGGTCAATCAGAAACATAGCATCTTGTAGCCTTTACAAATATCTATACATTATTCCTCAAATTTGTTAAAACTTTCCCAAGGTGGGGAAAGCTTATATTGATGAATGAATGTAATCACAGAATCATATGCTGGTTTGGATTAGAAGGGATTTTAAAGATCCTCTAATTCCAACCCCCCTGCTATGTGAAGGGACACCTTTCACTAGACAAGATTTCTTAAAACCCCATCCAATCTCGCCTTGGACACTTCTGAGAGTGATGTTTAGTGAGTGGTGGAATTAACCTTGTTTGGGTTTAGAATCATAGAATCATTTAGGTTGAAAAAGATCTTTGAGATCGTTAAGTCTAACCACAAACCTGACACTCTCTGAGTCCACCACTAAGCCGTGTCCCTAAATGCCACATCTACAAGCTGATAAGCCTCTAAAGGTTGGACTCAATGATCTTGAAAGTCCTTTCCAACCTTAATGATGCTATGATTCTACAAACTACTTTAGAAGAATTCCTGAAAACTACAACCACATATTTCATTTTTTGCCTTTAAAAACACACAGTTTTTGCCATTTCCTCACCTACATATAAGCCATTGTATACCTTTCTCCATTTTACCTGAGATATCATACTGATCAGTAATCTGAATGATGACATTCAGAATTAATGACTGATTATTCTCGGTATCTCTACATTTACTATAAAATCTACACTATATTCTTAAGTAGTTTTGAATATTATTTATTTCATCTATCTTCAAATGCAGGAAGTTAGATGTCTGTTTTAATTCTGTTTTCTAGTTTTTTCCATGCTCAGAGGACAATTTGTTGCTATAAGGGAAGAGATTAAATCCCATGAGAAGTTTAAAATATGTGAAAACAATTTTGGCCACAACTGTAATGGAAGTTTAGGATAATAAATTTGCCTTGGTTACAAAAAAAAAAGATTTTTTATATTGCTGTAATTGTTTTATGAAATATCTTGCAATTCCACAAAGCCCCTCAGGTTTAATACCTAATTCTGAACAGGAGTTCTCTCACAAGACTCAGAGGAAATAATTTACACGACTTTGGTGCCAATGTTGCTGTTGGATTCCCTGTCTCACACATACATTTTGAATATAATTAACAAGTAACAGTTTCTGTAACTGCATTAGTTTGAAAGCCCCACAAAAACAAACTGGGGATTGAAATCAGCTATATTCTTGGTAAATTCTAGGGATCACAGAGGACCGTCTGTCCTCAAATCCCTTAACAATGTTTATTTCCTACACCTTAATTAATATAGAGTAGGAAAAAATATTTAGATGGACAGAAAGGTGATGCTGAGGACAATTAAATCATGCTGGTAGAAAGAAGTAGTGAATATATCAAAATCACCTGGAAATACATTGTATTTCTCTTATACTTAGCAGTAAAATAGAAGGAGACCCTACAGGGCACAAAACTCTCATGTATTTGCTTTAACACTGTCAAGAAGATTTGAAAAGCCTGGGCATGACTTATTTTATGTAGTCCTCAGCCCTCCAAAATACTCAATGTGTCAAAAAAAAAAAAAAAAGGAGTGGCCGACACTTTTA
>VWZQ01007867.1:21748-85518 GCA_013397015.1 Myiagra hebetior | reverse complement strand
TAGTGGCCTACAATTTTATTTTAATTTCCTGACACTTTGAAGCAGTTTAAGTCGATTACTGCAATAATGACATTATGATCTGATTAGTGAGTGATGCCTCTGTGTGTATTAAGGTGCAAACGAGACCATATGCTGACATCAATAACATGGATTTTATTTATCACCACTCAGGCATCCAGTTGGTCCCGCTGGTCCTTCTTCAGCCTGGGATTTGGTGGCTAAGGTTCTGGAGTCATTCTTCTGAGGTGCCACCTTTATACAGTCCAAGTTCTGGGTGGTCAGAGTGGTCAGAGATGCCATTCACAAAACTTGGGGTGGTATGTGTATGAGCACTTCCTTCCTTTCCCACAGTTTGCCACAGAGGGAATTTTTTGTCTGGATGCATTAACCAGGATATTCTTACCAGATCTCATCTCTGCCAGGCCTGGAATTAGCGCTTTCCTGTTGCAAAGTCCTCCCTTCTGTGCTTATCTCAACTTCTGTTGTAGTGGCTTATCTTATGGCAAGTTCCATCCATGGACTTGACAGTGTTAGAGACAGGCAACTGTTCTCCTCAATTCCTTACAAGTTATTAAGCCAGAAATGATGGTGGAAGTTACATACTGCTGTTCATGAGCTGCCTTAATAAAACTAAACTTATTTAAAAAAAGAAAAAAAAAGACCTGAGGAAAAGCAACCTCTATAAGGAAAATAAGGAACTGGTGGGGATTATTTTAACTTGATTTAAATACATTTGGAATTATTTGGGCTTGATTTATCAAAAAATATTAAATATTAAGAAGTCAAATGCCTGCCCCCTTCAAAACATATTAACTTACAACTAAGAATTATTTTCATACAAGAAATTTATATTCTTGTTAGCATAGGAAGGGAGTAGAGCATATTTTCTTGCTGTTGTGTAATGATGTAAAAGTAGTTCTGCTGAAGAAACTTTATTTGGGGTGAAGTACAAGAAACTGTTCATATTTTTAATGTGGTAGATTATGGCAATGAATAGGGTTTTTCTGGAAAGGTCTCCTAGAGTTAACATCTTGGAGATTGCTACTAGACTGCAGATCACATACAGACATTATCTTATAACCCATATCTACAGGATGAGTATGATCACCATCTATAAAGCTGGGACAATTATCTACACGGTGTAACTGATAGTAGCTGAGAGGTTTCACTCAGAAAATTAAAATTAATGGTTCTTGGTAAGTCCTATCTTACTTTTGTTTCTAAATGCAATTGTAAATATCTAGGGGGTACTTAAAATTTTTTTGTGAAAGATAAATTGAAAATTCTGTCACTGTTGTCATTGTTTTGTCAACCTAAATCAGACATAGCTTTGAATGTTAATGGCAAACACTTCCAATTCTTAAAATGATCTCATAGGGAATATAATTAAATTGGTTTTTTAGGATATCTCTTAGATTTTGATTATATAAAGATAGAAAAAGCTAAAAAAAATTGAATTCAAACTCCTTTTATTTTTTACTCCACGTTTTTAATCCTTGCATTCTAGTGGGAGGAATCGATGTAAGTTGTGTTTTGGGGTTTTTTTTAATAAATTGAGAGGAACATTTTAAAGAGTGTGGAATGAAAAACATTAGGCACTCTAAGTTTTTGAGCAATCGGTAAGGAATATAAATATCTAAATTAATTCGAATTTTTCTTCTGGTTTTACAGGTAAAAAGTAATTTTATCTTTTACAAAAGAGAAAATGGCACAAGGAACAGGAACTTGAGTTAAACTGTCCAGAAAGCACAGTACCTTCACTGAAATATCTAGGAAACTATCATGTAATGCAGTTTGTGTCACTCAAATCATTTAGCAATGCCATACTTGCACAAAATAGGGATGCAGAGGCCAGAGTCTAGCAGGAATCTGGAGGTCTGTAGAAGAAACATCTACATCTCACTCTATAACTTTAAGTGACCTTAACATTCAAAGAAGAGAAACAAAATTTTCAGTCATTATTCTTGAAATCTGCTTTAGATATAAGTAAGTATAATACATACAAGCTGATACCTATAGTATCTTAAATTGATATAAAAAGTATGATTCTCCCTACTGGCCATAAAGGAAATCTCACTCAGATGTCATAGGTGTCTTTACTTTAGATCCAATGTGGATTGTTTGGATGAATCCATGTGCCATATCTTGCTGAGATTCACAATCTGTCTTCCCTCTGTCTTAGATCCTGTCCCTCAAAAACTGATTCCAAGGTCAGCTTTTTAAGGAACTAGGTCCCTTCACAGCATCACAAACACTCTGTGAATTATCAGCTCTGAGCTTATGAGAAGATAAAAAAATTGCAACCAGGCTAGTAAGTGAGAGGGATATGCCAGACTCATAAATACACATACTGTGATCTTCACAGCAAGACCTAAAAATCCAGGCTTTCTTTAATTACAAAACGAGAAAGTCTGGAGCTGTTATGCTGTGATTTTTAGGCACCAGATGTCCTGGAAAGGGAAAAAGAGTTTAGAAGCAAGAAAGTTTAAAATGAATTATGAACAGGAAGAAAGTACATACCCACACATGGCTTATTAATTCACATAGGCTCATCATTCTGAGGTTTCAAAATATAATCTTATTTTGGGCTTATATGTAATCACATAATCAAACAATTTTGCAGTCTTATTTGTTGTTAATGTAGTTCTTTATTTAAAATATTTGAAGTAAAATGAAAAATTAGCTATTGATTTCCCTGCACTTAAAATCAGTGTTTGAGCTGTATTTTTACATGAAATTTTCATACTCTTTATATATTGTAGAAACTGAGGAAAAAGAAATAATCAAAGTAAAAATATTTTTTATATTTTTCTTTTTCCCTGGAGCCCAGAGGATACTTACTTTTCTGTTCAACAATGTAGTTTGAACTCCTGCCCCCAAAGTATTCAGAAGGCATTTTTTTTTCTACTTTTGGGGACTAGAAAATATGATGCCGTAGGAATATTCCTACTGCAGTCATTTTATTGACCTGAAGGCCCTCAGGACTTGTCTGGCCTGTCTGAGTCTGAGCTGCTAGTTTTAACTGTTATAGCAATTATCTGGGAGAAGGTGACTATTGCCTAGCTTGGCTTGGCTTAACTCTGATTATCCTCCATGGTAAAGGTCTGAAAATCCTACACTATGACAAAAAAACCCCAAAACAAATAACAAAAACCCTAAACAAACAAAAAACAAAGAAAAGCAACATCAGCTCTTTATAGTATTTTGGCAAAGTATTATGCTCCCATAAATAACAGCTAAGTATTGTGAACAGACAAATTCTTGATGGAAACCAAGGTGAAAAAGTAAAAGTTTGGGTAAGAAAAATGTGATAAAAAACTCCATAAAAAGAGCCCCAAGTGGACCCAAAATAGGTAAACTTCCACCATGAGTGTCATATTCCTCCTGGCAAAGACCTAATGAAGCTGATGACTCCTCTTGACCTATACCTATACTTCAGGAGGAATGAACCTGATGGTGCTATGACTTAGAGGTGCACCAGTAATGAACCTAATCTCAGGAAAAAGTGGTTAATACTAGGAAGCCCATATCTTCACTGTCAATGATTTATGAATATTAGTCTCATTGTAATTAGACCAATAATAGCTGCTTCTTGTATTTTAATTAGACTCTTAAGGCTTTAATGATTGAACAAATTTTCCCATTAAAAAAATTAAGAGTAACAGTTTCAATAAATATGCCATTATCCTGTTGAAATCTCGAGAAAACTCCAGTCTTCCCTTAAGACATCTGCACTTAGTATTCATTTTCATGGTTGTTGAATGATCTTACTTGAGGAAAAGTATATTGATATTCCTTTGCTCTACAAAATTTTACAGTTGTTGTTAGACATTGGGGTTTTTTCCATATAAAAATGTTGGTGCTTATTTTCCTTTGCTAAGGAATATACTGCTGCAGGAGCACTGGAGAAGAGCACAAAAGCTACATTTAGGCTAGTAAATTAAATATGTCTAGGGCTGTTGTTTGCTGTTGAGGCCAGCTGGCATAGAACAGCTTGCATTCATATTATTAAATTCTCTTACTCTCCAAACAGCATGGCCACATTCTAATTAAGAATCCTCCTTCTTCTACGGTATCTCCCAGAACACACTTGGAAGTAATTCTGAAAAGTGTTACTTGGAGTATTGGGTTTGTATGGGAAGGTTTTGATGTGGTGTGGGGGGGCAGGCTACAGGGGTGGCTTCTGTGAGAAGCTGCCAGAAGATTTCTCTGTGTTCAACAGAGCCAATGCTGACCTGGCCAAGATGGACCCAGCTCTGGCCAAGGCTGAGCCCGTCAGTGACGGTGGTAACACCTCTGGGATATCAAAGTTAAGAAGGAGCAAAAGTTACTGTGTAAAGAGCAAACAACAGCCTGAGAGAAGAGTGAGGATGCATGAGAGAAACAGCCCTGCAGGCACTCAGGTCAGCTGAGAAGGAGGGGTAGGAGGTGACCCACGTGGAGCTGAGATTCCCCTGCAGACCATGCTGAAGCCCATGGTGAAACTGGCTGTCCCACTGTGGCTTGTGGAGGATCCAACACTGGAGCAGGTGGATGCCCAAAGGAGGCTGCCATCCTGCAGGAAGCCTGTACAGGAGAATGTTCCTGGCAGGACCTGGGGCCCCATGGGAGAAGGTCGTGCTGGAGCAGGTTTGCTGGCAAGACTTCTGACCCCATGGAGACTCATGTTGGAGCAGCCTGTTCCTAAAGGACTGCACCCCATGGAAGTTTGTGAAGAACAGCAGCCTGTGGGAAAGACTCATGCTGGAGACATTTGTGGAGGACCATCTCCTGTGGCAGGGATCCCACATTCCTGCAGCCCAGAATGAAGTTCATGGCAAGGCAGTAATTGGTGCATGATCTCTCCCTGTCCTTGTCTCAATCCACAAGTCTTTCACTGCAATATTTCTCCCCTACTGGCTCGAGGAGGGGGAGGTTTTGGTTTATATCTGGTGTCCAGCCAGGCTGAATCAGTCACCCTTAGTCCAGGAAAAACTATGTCATGGTCTGTCCTTGCAATTAAACATTATAGAGAATTGATTTCTAGTGACTGGGAAATGGTAATACAGATTTAGCTTATATATACATATTTCTTTCTTTGTATACTTAAATATTGTTGCATCATAATAAACAAACAACTCTCAATCAACTACGTAATTAGCTGCTTTGCATGGTAGAAAAGTATATTTATACTTACTGTATTTCAATGATGGACAACTAAGACACAGGGTAAAAGGTAAAGATCTAGTTATATTGCTAGACTACATTTACTTACGTGTTTGAACTGGATCCAGCAAACAACTCTGACTTATGCATGGTTTTAATTGTATTATATATATAAATTAATAATTAGTAATTTCTCATGTGCTTTTGCCTGAGGAGCCTTAAATAGAGGTATTAAATCTCTTTTTCTTTCGAATAGATAGTAAAACCCCACAGAATAACTCAAATTTATGGAAATTACACTCCCCCACATCAACTTGACTTCACCACGTCTGGAAATGTGAAGAATTTTGAAAATTTTGACACTGTTAGAGTTCAACAAGTATGTCATAATGTGAATAAATTGCTTCTAGATTTGCATTTACAAAATAGAGGTGAGAGAAACGAAAACCATAATCTTAGAGTATGTTGTATCAAAATAAAAGAAAGAACTTGACATAAATTATTTGAAAAATCTTCTGTGAAATGGAAATGCTGAGGAAATTTCATTTCAGAATTATTTCCTTTAATGTTATATTTCCACACTGAAACTGAGATATTGTTTGAATACAAAGCATGGCTGAAATGCAGTGAGCAAAAAATTTGGAATCAGCTATAAATATAAAAGTCTATTTCTCATAGAAATTACCGTACTAAAATTTGAACTGAAATTAAGTATGCAGCTATTAGCTTCCAGATTATAGGGGGCTATATGCCTAGACCTACAGAAAACACAGCATGGCTTTTTGTAGCTGCACCTGTTTTTATTGAAAAATTGTTATTTCCAGTGGCTTAGTAGCAGTATACGGCTTCATTGGCTCATACTATACCCATATTCATTTGAAGTTTGACTTATGGTGAAGCAGTCAAGCATGTAATTGACTTAAATAAGGAATGTTGACAAGCATTAAGCTATTTTCTAAGCAGGAGTAGGAATATACACATTATTAAAACTGAGAACTTACTCAAGTGTATTGAATGAAGTCTTAAAAAGGGAAGATAGAATTTGCTGACTCATGAGCATCACTTACTAAGTACTCAGATTTTTTTTTTTAATGCTTTATTCAGATGCTAATTAGGTTTGTCCCTGATCTGCTTGCTGGAGTTTATAGATTGAGGTTTCATTTCAGCATATTTAGCCTACTTCATGTAAGGAAATTAAAAACTTTGAAATCTTTAAATCTGAATAATTTTTAAATTGATTTATCATAGTCCTTTTTGTATGTGGATTGTCTATTCACACTGGCAAACAGTTGTCTCTCTTGCCTACACTTCTCTACTTGAACAGACTAATTTTCCTTCTCTGACAGTGGAAATTTTAAAAAAAATGTTTCCTATTCACCTTGCCTTGTAGCTGGCTGTACTGCAGAATTGATCTCAGACTCTTCTCATCAAATCTATTTCCTCTCCTATAAAACTCTGATAGGAGAGATGCTCACTATGAATGTATTGCTCACAGTGCTGAGGAGCCACTTTGACTTGCACTATTGCTCTCCGGTGTTAAACATTAGTAAAAGAAACCAGAACAATTTTCTAAAGAAACAAACATTATGCTTCCTAAAGAAGGACAACTAATTCACATTGTCTTATTTCCTCTTTTTCACGGGGACAAATTGCTCAGGAACTGAAAGGTCTAAATTCAAATCTGGTGCAATGACAATTCTGTTTCTTATCCTTTAGTGTTTTCCTGGTCACTAGCCTGTTTATCCAGACCTCCAGTTTTCATACTCATTGATTTTCCTCTGGAGATATTTGGAGGCAGACAAAGTTTGTACTTTTGTCCTTCATGTTTACAGTGTTGACAGATGCTTTTCATATTTTCATCCCCGGGTGTGGGTGAATTCACAACTGAGCTGCGTCTGAATCTGTTTTTTTCCTGTTCTGCTTCAGGTGCCCTGATTCTTTGAGAGGGAAACAAAGAAATCCTGGCCAATAAGAAGTTGTCACTCTAGTAAATTCCTCTCTGAATGTCTGAAAACCAGTACTGCAGGAAACAAGGTGGTATATCTGCCCCATAACTGGGACACAGCTAGGATCTGTACTTAGCAGGGATGACTGAGCACACAGCAGAGCAAACATCCTATAGTGCAAGCACAGGCAGTCAGTGCCTAAATATCAGAACTGGCATCAAAAATGGCAACTGTAAAACCTAACACAATAAATAAAGGATGCAGTTGCTTCAACAGATCATTTAGTTGTTTGGTTTTGGTTTGGTTTACTTTTTTTTGGGGGGGCGGGGAGGGGACAGGGTTGGGGAGTGTTGTTGTTTGTGAGTGAAATACAGAAAAAGAGTTTTAGGGTCCCACCTCTGTAAATAGTGAATAAGGATCTTTATGATTTTTTTTGACTGGATTAAAGGCATCCAGTGCTTCTACGCATAGCAAAGTCCTTGAAGGTACACTCACCACAGGCAGCTACTTAGACAAAAACAAGAAGAAATGTGGAAAAAAGAGAACCTCAAAGAAAACAGTAAATTACTTCAGGCTTACACATCCTTATCAGAGTAATTATGTACAATTTTTTGAAAACAACTGGCAAATTATTTATCTTCAGAAAGCACAACCAGTAATTATACTGTTTCTCATTTTTTATATGATAGCCTACCAGCTGGAAGAACTGTTTGGGAAGTGAATTACATCAATTCAGTTCTTGCTTTACCTTGAATTAAGCTGATCAAAATTGTCTTTTCTAGGAGATTGTTTCAATAGCTGAATTATTTCTTGGGATTTTTTTCTCCTCTTTGTCACAGTATTATAGTACAAAAGNGAAGGAAGGAAGGAAGGAGAAGAGTCTGCTAAAAATATCAGGCTGATGACAAAGATATTCACCTGAAAAAGTTCCTATGGGTTTTGGTGAGTAATAATAACTAGCCTCTTGCTTATTTTAAAAGGAAGAGGAGTGCAGTCATTTAATCTTAATTCATCAGCCAAATCTGAGGTTTGCTCTCATACACCAAAAGAGAAATTGCTGTCTGTTCTTGAATTTATTCTTTCAAATCATTATAACTGCCTAGAGGTTTGTTGTATTGCACTCTGTAATACACTTCCTGGGTGCCAAATTCAGTCTCAAGTAGCTTGGTTTAGAGCCCACTAATTGACAAAACAGTGCAGGAATTCATGACAACAGCATTAACCTAAGCAGAATGGAGCAGTTGTCCTCAAGCCCTCAGGGTTTATCTCTAAAAGATAAGAAAGAGCAGCTGGATATAGCCTTAAAAGGGTCAAAGTGCATTAAGTTATTTGTTAATGAAAGTGAAGAAATTTGCTCTAGCTGTATTGACAACACAGTTAGGAAAGGAAAAAAGGACAGATTTTAACAGAAAATGATGGTTAAGGTAAAAAAATAATTTAAACTGGAAATTCTTGTTAATTTTTGCAAAATAGAAGCTGATGGAAGAAAGGAAAAACCTATAAGCTGCTCATAAACAAGTACATTTCTAAGCAGAAGATTTATGTAAGTGGATACAAATGAATATGTTTTGTCTAAAAACATTGTATTGCCTGAGTATACTGATAATATGTATTAACACACAATTATATCTGTTTCTATTTGCCTGTATTCTTATATGATAATATTAAATAGGAATTTAAAAACAGATATGGATTATTGCTACTTTCTTCTTATGTTCTGGTAAAAATTAGCAATATATTGTATTTTTCAAATAAAATATTGGTTATTGCATATGGTAGGAGAACAATAGGGTTCACTGATTGAAGTTTTGTAGGGAAATGAAACTACAGCAAGAATACATACAGGAGCTTTCAAATCATAATCAGATCTTGATTGTAGCTAAAATAGTGTGTCTTTGGAAATTACAAGAAAAGCACAGAGAAGTCAAAAAAACTAGCAATCTCCTTGAGGATACTAGATCATTTATCCAAATGTGGAATATTTAGAGGGCAAGAAATTAACAGTGAAAGCTTCTCAGGTACTGTCATCCTTCCAGGTGAAAGTATTCTCATATAATTTGTCAGACAACCAAATTTAGAGGCCATTAATCCATGATGCCCATTCCATCGTCCATACTCTTCTCTATAGGACCAAACCTTCCCCTGTGTGAGAGAAAAGTTCACCATTGACTATTTCTGGACCCAGTAAAAACCTTAAGAATTAACTTGCAGGAAATTTTTGAAACTATTGCAGGAAAAGGTTAGAAGACGTCTATTAAAAGAGACATCAACCCTTTAAGATAAGTACTTCAGAAGGAATCAAATTGCTGGTCATCTGAATGCAGCTCAGCTTTTCCCCTTCCTCCCTTTTCATCAACAAACTTAACAGCTGGGGCCTCATGCAGGACACAAAACTGACAGATAAAGGACTCAGATGCCACGGTCTAGAATAAATTTTTCAGCAGCAACATCTGTGTCTGTTGCAAAGCCCTTGGCTGATTTCTTGGCTGGCTGCTTGGCTGCCTCTGTTCTGTCTGTGACTCCAGTGCTGGCTATGCTAATGGCCATGTAATGGCCCCTGGTGCCCTCCTGGGGAATTAAACTGCTGATAAACTGGCTGGCTTGCCTTGTCTCTGGGATCTTTTTTTAGCTTTGAGTGACCTGCAGCTGGAGGGGTTTGTTCCTTATTTGAGAGGAAGGCCCTTGAACAAATGCTCACAAGTTCAGTGTGCGCAAGGCCAATTGATGCTGCCAAAGGAATATTCTAGAGTCCGCTGCAAAGTCACATTCTTTTTAGATATAACATCTCCTTAAGCCACAGGAAATACTAAAAATGTCAGAAGCAGAAAAATTCCAGAGACCAGAGACTGTGGGTTCATCATTCATGTAAGTGTGTCATGAATTTCAGAACAGAGGGCTCATTGTCCTACAGAGCATTTGCCTGAGTTTGTCCCATGGAGAACTGTTTCCTAAATGGGTGGTTGGCTCATGAGAAGTCAGGGCAGGTAAATCTTTGCTGGTAAAAATATATGCATATGCTTTTGTTATTAATGCAAAATCTCCTTAAAAAATCCTAAGTCCAAATGGATGTTTGCATGTATTTCAGCTTAGAATCCTATGAACATTCTTTCATTCTCTGCCTGTAGTTACTCAGACTCTTTGTCTTCACCATGGGCTCATAATGAGTATTCAACTGAATTTTACTCAAATTACTAACATTCAGTTTCTGCAGACTTACTTTTCAAATTCATTCTAGAAGATGAATAATAAAGACAGAGTGATGCTCTTCACCTAGAAATCCTGCTGTCTTTATACACAGAAATACAGTAACCCCTCAGGACACAATTGCTCTATTCCCTCGAGCTTCTTTATGCATTTGGGTGATATAAAATGCCTGTAAATATAGCAAACATTGCCAGCAGGGAATATTAGGGCATACGGAGCAGGTCAATGGAATGGCTGAGAAAAGGGTGTGTGACTGAAAGCCTCAAGCTATTGGAAACAGAATGAAACAGCAGTGTTGCACAGCTCGAATTTTCTCCAAGATTGGGCAAGCAGGGTTTTGGCTTGCCTCAGAGTGCAGTTTTTTTCACAGAGAAATAATAATAATTACAAAAAACTCTATAACTTCAATGGGATTCTTTAAACAGAGAGGGAAAAATGAAAAAAAAAAAAAAAGAGAAGATACATGTGAAGGAGAAAAACACAAAACACAAAAGCAGATATGACTATCCAATTCTAATATCTAATACCTAATGCATCTAATGCCAGACAAAGATGAGATTGACTCAGGACTGAGGCATTTAACTCTTAGGTGTCCTCCCACCTAGGTTAGATAACTGAGATACAGGCTAACATTATGTACTAAATGCAAGGCAAGACTGAGATGTCTAAGAATAAGATTCATAGATATCAATGACAGGCAGCTAGGTACCTGTTATATAGTTATCAGTTATAATGAGTGTTCAGATATGAAGCTTCTGTGTTGGAACCCTTCCAGAGAGTTAGGTTTTCAACCAGGATTACTGAGAAATGATGCACTGTTCAGAATGATGGTCATATTCCAGATGCTTAAGACAAGTAAAATTTTTCCTTTCAGGAAGAATAAGAGGAAGGAAATATATTCAATATGTTATGAAGCATTATTGACCAAGGATATCCCAAATCACCTACTTAACTAAACTTCAAAATCTGTCTGATACTTCTTGAAACAGACTTTCATTTATTTACATATTATATGTAAATTAAAATACTGTTAGCATGTAAGACTGAAAGAAAATAATTTCACAATATTGTATATTCCTTGGTTATTATTCTCTCCCAAGACCTAGGAAATCCTAGGTTATCTAAATCAAGAAAAGTAAGAGTTTGGATCTGTACTGAGTCTCCTAGGTACTCAGATTTTGTGCTGTCAGAGAAAACACAGTAAACACATTTTTTCTTCTTTTGTGTCACACCAGGTCTATGCTGGCAATGACTACTAATTTTGTATACACAGGTGACAAACTAGTGCCATAACTGAAAAAAAAAAAAATGGACAATAAGCATTCTGTTTTCTGAACATTTCTTGATAATTTTCTGCTCACATCATTACTAATAAATCAAAGAAGTGGGATAAATTATCTGTAAAACTATCCTTTATTTGGCCTATAGTTTACCATTACTAAATAGTATTGACAGTAATTTCATGCATAAACAGCTATGTGGACTGGCAGGAATATATGGACTGTCCATTCAGGAAAGATTTTTCTTAACATTGTTACAGATCAGAAGATACCGTATATGTTTTTTTTCCTTAAAGCAGCTGAAGTTTTGTGCAGAAGGACAAATGGGGGGAATATCTTCTGGCACGTCAGAAAATATCCTTTGAGCAACTATTGTGCATTCATAAATTAGTTTTACATTTTTAAAATTTTACATGTGCATGTTTAAAAAAGATCTATTGCTAAGCTTTCCCCAGCACTGCTAATTTTCACGATTCTGTTGTTTAACATTCTATTTATACGACTGCCATTTAGAAAACAGCTGACTTTTACAACAGCTGATGCAGTTGTTTTCTTAGTTGAGCACAGTGCTGTACCACAGCAAGGTCCTAGGGCAACAGTATGAGCTTTTGAATACCATTATAAAATAACACTGACATACTGATTATGAATACTTGTAAAACCAAATACCAAATTAAAAAAAAAAAAATACCAATATGAATAAAATATCCTTATTTTAATACTAAAAGGGAGGACAACTGGTATTACTATTACTGACTGAACCAAAAGAAAGCCTTAAGTAACTCAGCCTTTTCCTCATCCTTTGTTGCATCCAATAAAGGATGGAGATTCTTCTTATCTCCCCTTTTATTGTTTATGCATTTACACAAACATTCTTTATTGTATTGCACAGCAGCAGCTGATTAAATTCTAGTTGGATGTTGGCTTTTATAACATTCCCCCTGCATATCCCACAGCATCCTTGTAGTCCTCTTGAGTTTCCTGCCTCTTCTTTCACAGGCATAAACTATTTTTTTTTCCTGAGATTCAACCATAAACCCCCTTCAGTCAGACCAGTCTTCTCCACCAGCTTATCTTTCAGCACATGGGGATTGCCCACTTGTATGTCTTTAACACTCCCTTCTTGAAAAATATCCGTCCTTCCTGGACTCCTTTGCCTTTAAGGATTGCCTCCTAATGGACACTGTCAACCAGCCACTCTTTCCAGTTGACAAATAGGCAGACAGTTAGAGCTAGACTTAATATGACTAAGGTCAGGCAGCATCATATCTGTAGAAGATTTGGAGTTTAAAAGAATCATGGTTTCATGGCTCCCTGCTTATTGCTGTCTATTGATGTTGCTGTACTTTACACAGATTTGTGATGCACCCTTTATAACGGAGGTGTATTTTGAGATCAATTTCCCACATTTCCATCATGAGAAATTGAGCACAAATATAATTAGGACATACAGGAATCACGAGATAAAATCAAATCTTTTCTAATCATTAGCATATGAATCTTTAAGCAAAAAATTCTAAGAATAAGATATGGCTTTATTGTATGTTAAATGTGAGCAACAGCTCTTGTTTAAGCCCAGATTCATCCTTTCTTGTCATGTAAGGCTTGCAAGTTACAGACAGTTATTTTATTTTTAGTGAAACTCTGGAGCAAATAAAAATCCTTTGGCCAAATGTTTTGGCACAGTCTGCTGATCCATGCATATTATTAGCATCTTGCATCTATCTCCACAGCATATTCATGTGGACAATAACAAGCAACCCAAGCTATATCTGCCTTTATGCAGTTTGGTTGGGCAGTATGATGGCAAGCTACAGTGATGCTGCAGCTAACAGTGGCTTTGCGTAAAGTTGACTGGAAGGGCAGACTGGGTTCAGTCCTTTTCCTGGCCTTCATTCCTAGCCAAGTTCTCAGCAACAAAAGCAAGACAGACAAACAAACAAATCCAAACAAAAAGACTGAAATACGTTAGTGCCATATTTTACACACGGCGTAATTTTTAAGCTCATTAAAAGAGATCTAGAACTGAAACTCTCTCTTCTCTCTTTGTATAAGATATTCTAGCTTTGAGCTATTTTTGTGCTTTAACCACAGCAAGCAACGAGCCCCACACAGCTGCTTGTTCATTTCCCCACCAGTGGGATGGGAAAGAGAATCAGAAAAGTCAGAAAACTCATGGGTTGAGAAAGAGACAGGTTAATACATAAAGCAAAACCCATGCACTCAAGCAAAACAAAACAAGGAATTCATTCACCACTTCCTGATGCAACCAGGTGCCCAGCCATCGCTCCCTAACATTTAACAGTGACTTGGGAAGACAAACACCATCATGCCAAACATCCCCTGATTCGTCCTTCTTCCTCACTGGCTTTATGTACTGTACATGATGCCGTAGGACATGGAATATCCATTCAGTCATCTGGGGAAACTTTCCCATCTGTGTATGCTCCCAAATTCCCATATAAACCAAACCTCCTTACCAATATGGCACTAGCTAAAGCAGAAAAAGTCTTGTCTCTATGTGGGCACTGCTCAGCAATAACAAAAACATCTCTATGTTATCAACCCTGTGCTCAGCACAAATCCAAAACACAGCCCCATACCTGCCACTGGGAAGAAAATTAACTCTACCCCACCCAAAACCAGCACACTCTATGAGAATGTTCCCTATTGTACCATCAGTAATGTAATTTAGAGACTTTCTGAGGTCTCAGAGTGTAAGATATTTGAAACAGATATCTTCATATTTTATTATCTCTGATTCACTGGTTATGCAGCAGAGTATTTATTTATGGTAATACTGTTGGGGTTTAGGATTTTAGCCTGTTTTTTCNGTCCCTCCCCTGACCCCGCGCCGCCATTCCCGGTGCTGCCCAAGCTCGCTCCGGAGCGCCCCCTGCAGCCGCGGGGGAACCATCGCACCCGCCCTGCTCACCAGGAGCCGCCCCGGGGGAACTGCAGCCAGGGGAAAGGGCCCGAGGCCGGCACTGGGTTTGTGCTGCTGTTTGCTGTGACTGCCACAGCTATTGCTGTTTGTTTGTGTTGTTATACATATATATTTATCAGTAAAGAACTGTTATTCCTATTCCTCATATCTTTGCCTGAAAGCCCCTTATTTTCAAATTTATAATAATTCGGAGGGAAAGGGGTTGCATTTTCCATTTCAAGGGAGGCTCCTGCCTTTCTTGTCTGACACCTGTCTTTCAAACCAAGACAAATACTTAATGTCTAAGTTAATGAAAACTTTGACTGTATTCATGAACTAGTGTTTCAGCATAGCAATACAGCTATCTGCAACAGAAATGATGCTTTGGACAAAATTTTCTAACTCGGGGTTGGTGAAAGCACAAAAAGTATTGTGCATGATTACATAAAGGTGTGTGTTTCTAAAGTTCACTGCACTAGAAAAATTAATCCAGAGCTGTATGAACAACTTGATATGCTGAAATTAACAAATAATGGATTTTCTTTCTGCCTTTAAGACCAATATCTACTTGTATATAACATTTTCTAAAGAATTGCAATTGAAATATAAGCAATTAGAATTTTTACTTTTTTGTTCACAATTAATAGCTTGAGTCCTTCAAGAACCTGAGTCCTATCCCCCAAGGGTAGTGATCGATGGCTCAGAGTCCCAGTGGGCATCAGTGAAAAGTGGTGTCCCTCAGGGGTCCATATTGGAATCGGTGTTATCTAATACCTTCATTAATGACACCGATGGAGGAATTGAGTGCATCCTCAACAAATCTGCTGATGACATCAAGCTGAGTAGTGAAGTTGACATATTTGAGGGATGGGATGCCACCCAGAGGGACTTGAGCAAGCTAAAGAAGTGGATGAGTGGGAATCTCATGCGGTTTAACAAGACCAAGCACAAGGTGCTGCACCTCGGTCAGGGCAGCCCCCGGTATCAGCACAGGCTGGGGGATGAACAGATAGAGAGCAGCCCTGCTGAGAAGGGCTTGGGGGTACCGGTAGAAAAGAGACTAGATGTGACCCAGCAATGTGCACTCACAACCCAGAAAGCCAATTGTATTCTGGCAAGTTATCCTGCATCCAAAGCAGGGTGGCCAGCAGAGTGAGGGAGGGGATTCTGCCCCCCCTCTGCTCTGCTCTCTTGGTACCTCACCTGGAGAGCTGCATTCAGTTCTGTCACTGAGAGAGCATTGATCTGCAGGAGTAAGTCTAGAGGAGGCCCTCAAGATGATTAGAGGAATGGAGCACCTCTCCTATGAGGACAGGATGAGAGAATTGGGATTGGTCAGCCTGGAAAAGAGAAAGCTTAGGGTCGACCTAATTTTGTCCTTCCAGTGCCTGAAGGGAGCCAGAAGAAAGACAGAGAGGGACTTTTTACAAGAGCACATAGTGACAGAAGGATGAGTAATGGATTCAAATAAAAGAGAGTAGGTTTAGATTAGATATTAGGAAATAAATTTTTTACTGGGAGGGTGGTGAGACACTGGAACAGGTTGCTCAGAGAAGCTGTGAATGCCCCATCCCTGGAAGAGTTCAAGACCAGGTTGGATGGAATCTCTGAGCAACCTGGTCTAGTGAAAAGTGTCCCTGCCCACTGCAGTTGGGTTGGAGCTAGATGATCTTTAAGGTCCCTTCCAACCTAAACCATTCTATGATTCTATGAAATGCATTTTCACGCAGCCTATATAATAAAAACACGTACTTCTCATTCCCTTATTCAGTACCCAAGTTGTACAGTGTTCAGTTACCAAGCAGTTTTTACAGTATATTTTATATCTATTCAAAATTTTCACTTCTGGACACTAATCAAATGTTGCTTCAAAGACAGAATTATTTATTTTCTTGTGAGCTTTTCCTCTGGGGAATGTGAGTGTATCATAAACATTAAATAACTTATTTTTGCAGCATCCCTGAGAGGTGGAGTTGTACTATTTTACAGGTGATGAACAAATACATAGAGAACTCACAAAAGAAGTTTTATGTTTATTTTATCTTTCTCTGTAAAATAATACCTTTGAACAATTTGGGTTCGAGCTCCAGTCTTATCCTTTCCGCAAATCATGTCACTGAGTTCTTAAGTCAGACTTGAGATAAAAACTTTGGGAGATACTATTGGCCTTATGTCACCAACCATAAAATAGATTGTATTTTGAAGAGTGGTCAGCAGATCCAAGGAGTTCGGGGAGAGTCTTACCTTACGTGCAGCATTTGTGAGCCCACACCTGAAGTTCTGGATCCATGTTTGGACTTGCCAATCCAAGACATATTGATACACAGAGTGTGCACAACAGCAGACACTGAGACAGGACAGTGGAGTACATGCTGTACAAGTAGAATCTGTGTGTGATCGGTCCTAGAAAATAATTCAGCTATCCATGGAAATTGTATAGAACAGATGGAGCCAGATCGCTTCTTGTCAGAACGCATCAGAGAAGTGGGAGATTTCAAGCTGAAAATGGAGAACTCTGGTAACATGATATAGTTGTCTCTTTTGCATTGACATTCCATGAGAAATTCAACTGTTTTTACTAAAGATTACTATCCTGTTGTTGATTATTTCCAGAAGTAAACTTCCATGTGGGGAACTGTGCAAATGGACTCCGCAGATGATGGACTAATTTTCATGTCTAAGTCAACCCCTTCTTTTATAGTGAGAAAGACAGTAAATGCTGATTTTGATGACGAATGCTGTTGCAGTGTATCTTTATAGGTAGTAATACCGTGCAATACAATACAATACAATACAATAAAATACTCTTGCTTGAGTAGTACTAATTATACTACTAGTAATTAATATTTTGCAATACTCCCATACTTGATTTTAAAAATTTGATATAGATACATAGATATAGCCTTTTGGTGTATTTCCTAAAAACTAAGAAAAAACTGACTGGACTCCAAAAAATAGGTTGGACTCGATGATCTCAAGGGTCTTTTCCAACATAATTGATTCTGCGACTCTGCAATCACCACAAAAGAGAGACCATTGGATTAATCAGTTCTGTTAAATCACTTTTGTACAGAATTTTACCAGTTCTTTGGAAACTGTCTTTTTTTTTTTTTTTCCTTTTAGTAGCCAACTCTTGTTATCTATCTAGGATAGTTGAGCATGAAGCCTCAGCCTATAGATCTTACAGCTGCACTTCTTTCAGGAAAAGCAACTGCTACCCCCAGCCTTCATTTTGCCCCAGTTGTCCATCACTAACCTGTCAGAGCTGCTGGTTAAGCTCCTTGTTTAAGCTCTTGTTGACCTTCTTCAGGAAAAACAAGCCAGAGTTAATTTAAGCAGCATTAAGTTAAGTTAAATTAAGTAAATTTAAACAGCAAGTATTTGAAATGAAATTGTTTAGGGTGCTACCACACAGCTAAGAAATCAGAAAGGTGATGAGCGATCTTGGGGACTGGAGCTGAGCTGCTGGGCAAGGAAAGGAGATTAACAATGTGTCTTCCATTCACACAGCGGCTGCTTGACCAGTCTTACCTATTTGACACAGCCTCCTTTTTTATTCTAGAATTTCCAATGGGGCTTTGCTATGACTTGAGCCGTGTGGAAGATATTCAGTAAAGATCATAAAGGTGTACCAAAAATCAAGTCCAGTGATATCTTACAGTGAAAGCTTTATGAAATAAACTCAAGACTCTAAAATTAAGAGCAAAACTCCCATTACCCCAGTGGCTATTTCTAGAACACAAATTCCTGTAGTAAAAAAGCAGGTCCTTCATTGTGGAAATAACATAAAAGAATGTTTATACGTAATTAGCTTGGCTTCATGAGAGCTATTTGTGATTGCTGTCTTAGATGCGATTTAGTATTAATATTGCAGGGTGAAATTCATAGCAACGTGTTAGAAAGAGAAAACAAGACTCATGGAGCTCAGAGAAAAATAATTGTCTTCTATCTTTCTCATATCTATCTTCTTGACTTAAGTGCCATATCAAAAAAACATTCTCAGGTATTATAAGTGTGTAAATTTCCTTTCATCTAAGATTAGTTCAAACAGATTGCTTAGATTTTAACCATCACCTATTTTTATTCCATACCTGGATAGTTAATATAGTTAACATGTTGTTTGAAGAAAACAGCTTTTGTAGGGTATAGGAATGATTTGGATGGCATCACAAATTTTTGATGCCAAGGTCTGAAAAATATTATTCCAAAGGCAGCATCTGGCTTCTTGGCACATCTAGCCTGCAGTTTCTCAGCGCCTCTAGGTTCTGTTGTATGGTTGATCACATTTGAATGCTAATTTTACTTCCTAACTTCTTGGAATAAAATAGATTTTTGACATTTTGTGGAAAGTATGTGTAAGCATATGTATAGTGAACACCTGGGACTTCTGCAAAGTATTGTTAATTCTCTTCATCTCTAAGTCAGTAGATTACTTGTGTTCATACTTATCTAAATATCTGCGCACAGGGAAAAATGCATACACTATTAGTTATAAGGGGAACTTTTTTTCCCACCTGTTAAAACCATTGTCATACATGCAACACTGAAATCATCAGGGGCTAAATTTATTTCTTTGCCCTTACCAAAATGAATATTTTCACAAGTTATCACAGTAGTTTCCCGCATTCTTTAACATCTACAGAAAAAAAGAAAAAAAAAAACCATCTTTAGTTTGTGGTAAAGCCCAAAGTTTGCTCATATTCAGCTGAGTAATTTTTTATGTTTCAATTTTTTTATCCCTAGCCTTCTTGCTTCTTTACATTAATTTTGCTGATCTGTTTGCAAAAAATAAAATCTACACTAGTGAATTTTGTCTCCTGACATTATCTCATTACAGCCAAACCGATCCCCTTCTCTATCCCCTTGTTTTCTTCACCACAAGTCTGTCCTCCTTCCCACAATCTCACACTTTTCCTTCCTGCTATAGATTTCTCACTGCTCTTTATTCACCCTGACCTTAGTGATCACTTCTCCCACTTTACTTTGGTTGTCGTTTAGTCCAAAGCTTGACCAAGGTATCTATGTACCTAGGAAAGATATATTCTGTATAGAAGTGATATTTGGTCTACTCCATCAAATCCTTAATATTTCTGTTTTAAATTCAGAGAACCGTGCATCAGCATGGTGGTAGCTAAGATATCCAAGTCAACTAAGGCTGGTGGTAGGCATTTTATTCACTAATTTGCAGAAACATGAAACAGTAGGTTTATGTAAACCTACATGGAATTGAAGATTTAATTGTTTCAATTTATTTTCTTAATGATTTCTTTGAAATATATATCTTCAAGAATCTTAGTCTTCATCCTGACATAAGAAAAACACTCCAACTTGTGGGTCAACATATGCTATTCTATCACTTGTCTTTAAAGAAAACCAGAAAGGGTGTCATTTTCCAAAAATGGGACATGTCACGTTCAGTCACCCAGTTTTAAAATTTCCATAGGGCACTCTAGATTCACTCAAAAATCCAGTCCTTCAAATAGAAATCCAATCATAATTTTGTCGCCTTCCAGGGAATGTGGAGTTGTATGGGTTTTAATGGTATTACAGTAATGTATCTCAGAGCACTGACTTTAAGGGAATTAACTTTGTCGCTTCGTAATTGGCAGAACTGGGACAGTTAGCTAAAGCCCAGGCAGACACTGTTCATTTTATCAACAAGGGCCCTGTCGCTGACATAATGTTTTATAGATTATATATGACAGTTTTACATCTGCTAAACATCTATTCACAGCAGACTTTTTTTTCACTTTTGTGTTAGAACTAGTGGAAAATTATTCTGAACTAAAATGATCTCCTTTATGATGCCATATACAAATACATATATCAATTAGCATGTATAAGTTGGAAAGATCTTTTTGATACAATGCCCTAGAAAACAAAGCAAAACAAAAAGCAGAGTACTCAGATGTATTTGTGGTATTAAAAGCAGTTTGATGCAGAACATTCATACTTCTTTCTTTTTAATTTTACCCTAGATATTTTCCTGATGAATTAAGCTAGTTTAGTAATTTTTGTTTAGTTAGTTAATTATTAATTTTATTTGCTCTAGAAAACAGAATAAATGTGTTAGACCTCTGAATTCATTCAGGTTGGTGATACTTTAAGCCACTTGGTCAGGAGTGGTTTAAATTACATGATGGCTGTTATGAAATTCAGACTGATGTCAAATCAGCACTGCTAAATGATGAACAACTTGCAGCCAGTCTGCAGGGAACTCTCTGAACAGTAAAATATAATCATGATAAGACTTAATTTATTTGTCATAAAAATTACTGTCAACTCCAACTAGGGCAAAGTGTTTTGTCTGCAAAGTTAAGCAAAACACATTTTCTGGAAAAATACGAAGAAAGTTTCTTATTCCTTCAGCTGTGTTCTGGATGGCTATAATTCCCTCTTTCCAAGGACACAGAATTGATTAAAAATATTGATACCTTTTTTTTAAAGTACTATATCTCTTATTAAGGTTTTATATCTCTCTTTTTAACTGGCAGGCAAACCAAGGCCAAGAGAAGTTAACTGAAGTATTCACAGCCAGAGAGAGCACTTGAGAGGTCACACATACAGTATATTTGTAGAAACTTAGTTATGTCTCCTAAAGTATATGCACTGTTAAATATATCATAACAAAATCTGGTCCCCTCTGATGTCATATAGTTCCTCAGTCTATATTATGTTTCAACACAGAAATGTAGATGCTGAAGGTACTAATTCAGAATGCCATCAATACACAAATATATGAGACTCAAAGGTGGTGGCTGCTGAAATATTTGCTTTCTGAAATTCATTCTTGTGACTAGACTCTTCAATTCTACCCATATCCCCCTTAGGGGAAAAAATCAAGCATCCCAACTATTATTTTTTTTTTCCTATGTTGTGATAGAAGAAAACATGTTTTACTAAATAAAATATAACAACTCTTAAGGCAAAAATTGAACTCTGACAGCATTAACTCATCAAATATTCAGATGATTTGGACTCCTTCTTTAGCAAGGGTTTATATCTTCAACCTCATCAGCATCTGAATCTTCCCCTGTCTTTGGTTATTGTACCATCTGCCAAGTTATTGATTGACCTTAATCAGAAAGTGATTGTCCTGGTTTCATCTGGGATAGACTTAATTTCTTGTCAGTGGCTGTTACAGTGTTGTGTTTTGGATTCAGAATGAGAATGGTGTTGATAACACATTGATATTTTGGTTTTTTGCTAAGTTTTGTTTATCCTAATCAAGGACTTTTTCCCCCTACTGTGTCTCATGCTCTGCCACTGAGGAACACGAAACTGGGAGGGAGCACAGCTGGGACAGGTGACCCAAACTGACCACAGGGATATTCCACACTACAGAATGTCATTCCCAGTGTATGAACTGGAGGGATTAACCCAGAAGGGTGGCTGATGTGGGCTTGGGAAGAGTGGGGGAGGGGTCTCACACTAGTCAGTGGGTGGTGACCAGTTGTATTGTGCATCACTTGTTTGTTTGTTTTTTCCTATCCCTTCTTCTTATTTACTTTAATTATTTTATTTTTCCTTGTTTTCAATTATTAAACTGTTCTTATCTCAACCCACAAGTTTTACTTTTGATTCTCCTCCCCATTCCGTGGGGGAAGGGGGAACATTGAGTGAGCAGCTGTGTGGTGGTTAGCTGCCAGCTGGGCTTAAACCATGACAGTGATTGAATAGATCTCACTGTTATAGTTCAACCTGATTGTCAGCTGCAGTCTTCAGTGAAGTCAGTCACTCATGTCCCATGGTGTCTAACTTTTGCATCTTCTATCTCCTTGTCAGGATAGGGCACCCTTCCCCAGCCAGTGTGTTTAAGTGCAAGCGCCCCAGAAGAACAGTTTAGTGAAAGCACCCCAGCAGAACAGTTCTCAGTCTTGTAGTACATTTGATTGTAAAAACCTCAAAATAAATTAAAGAATGCAATATTTATTGCAGATTATTTTATATTAATTAATATACATTAATCTTCAATTGGGCTAGAAAGCATTTTCTCCACAGTATAGAAAAAAAACACTAACCTTCATTTTCTCATATCAAATCAAGGACCTAATACCAGGAAAAAGATCATAATCTCAAACAAAGATAGGTAAGACATTGACTGACTAATTTTGTCAGCATTCAAAGTGCTTCTGTTTTCATTTGCATTTCAGTTACACTTAGCTTCTTGCTTAGTTGTCTTCTGGAGATTCTTTGAGGTTTCTTTGAGGTGGTACAGGTAATAAAAGAATAACACCTCATAGTACCTATTACGTTCTGATATCTGAACCAAAATCAAAGTCGCATGAAAACACACCCAGTTTCTCTGTCAGCTCAAAGAAAGAGGAGCATTAATTTTTGTCATACTCAAGTTTACTTAAACATATGAACAGCAAAGCAGCTATGAAAATCTCTTTCTATCTTTTGTCTTGCCAAACCAGTGTGGGAAAACCCAGTTTATACATCGAATAAACTATTCTTTGGAGTAATATAGAGTGCTTATTTTTTCCAAAAAGGCCATAGGTTTTCCATATGAAACTACAAATTTGCCTTGATAAACTAGTAGTGCATGAGGAAACAACAGAATGTTGACTATGTTATATATTATTAGGACATGATTAAAGTGCAAACTGACGGAACAAATGTTTTCTGAATAGAGACAAAAAGACAAGGTTTTCTCTCTCACATCTTATAGGTATTGCATAAATCATAATTTACTTCTTCTGGATAATTGTTCCTAGATTTTTGTAAACTTATGACAGATGTGCTGATGAAAAATTATGCCCATCACAGAAAATTTGGAAAGAGTCCTAGGCTGCCCAATTATGCAAAAGTTATAGCTCATGTAAGGGACACCTACTGTTTTAAAGAGGAAAGCGGGAATTAAAATTTTCCACAAAGGAAATTCTGTCTAGAAGATTTAGTGGAGCTGGGACTTGCACAAAAGATGTTCAGTCAGGGTTTTTTGTTTTGTTTTGTTCTTTTCTGACACATGTTTTGTCAAAGCAATTAATATTAAGTGCTGGAGTAGTTTGAATCCAAGCATAGGCATTTTATTCACACTCTCTGCTTAATGCATGGTATATAACAAAGAAACATAGTGAAAAAATAGGCATGTTGCTAACTGGTTTTTATTTTCTGTCTGAAGGGAATTTATTTTAGTATATGCTGGTTGTATGGTATAAATATTCATCTTTTTATATTCCTTTAATTACCTAGTTAATATAAGGTATAAAATATAAATAATTTAAGAATAAGTGTTTTTATTACTTCTCCAAGTTACCCATACAGTCAATGGCCAAAAGTACTGTTTATGCACTCTCAACTTGACCCCATCTATTGTACAGAGAGGTGTAGGCCACTACTCACATTTCTTTTGCAAGAAAGACAAGTTTAGGTCTGGAGCTCTTTCTAAGGTGGAAATTCCATTTTATACAAAATTCTGAGATTTCAGACATGTGTTTTGTCTGGGAAGAAAAAAAAAAAAAAGGTAAAAAAATGAGCACCTAAAATTACTTTTCCACAACAGAAAATTCAAGGAAAAAAAAAAAAAAGAGGGAACAAACATCCAAGTAAGCACTGATTTACTACTGCAGTTCTTACTCCCCAACAGACATTTGCTTCAAGGAGAATATGCAGATCTCCTTTTGACATAATGTCCTCCATAAAGGAAGAGAATCATGCAGGAACTGAAATATGTGTGTTCTGGAGGACAGACATTCAGGAATTGAGCGTGCATTGTCTACATGGGTAGAATCACACAGGGTTTTCTACCAATTCCCTCAAGATACTCTATTAATCAAGATATGCTTAAGACTGGGACAAAACTAATAACGGCTGCTAATTGTGTGGTGATTTTTTTCCTCTTAAAGGTTCAACCATAACTGTATAAACAGGTCTTTGGGTAGCTAAAATAATGTGTACAGTGCCTTTGGTTGTAAAACATTAAGAAAAATTCTAAGGAAACTTTCCAAAGTCCAAAGGGATTGCAGAGATGCAGTGTGACAGAGTGAAACATCTCTCCCAAATGCATGTACTACTGGAATTACTAGACATGTTGATGCCTTGCCTTAAAATTACATCAAGTGAAGAAGTTACCAGGTAACGAGCAATGCTATTTAGCATCAAAATGTTGTAACATGATATATATATATACGTAGTAGGTATTTTTTCACTTCTATCATATTTGAAATGTAATTTACATATTAATCTAGAAGTGCTGGTAATTTGGGGTTTTTTATAAGGAACTTCGAAAGTTACAAACCCACCCTGTGTGACTGATTATATACATGCATGGATACTGTATTCAACTGATTATTTAAGAGAGGGGAATGTTTAGGTATAAAAGATCACCAAAAAAAAAAAAGAAAGTGAGGAAGGAAAGAAAGGTTTGAATGCTACGTTCCTACCCAACTTTCCTTCAAAAGAAGTCAATCTTTGCTACTTTTTGAAATGAAGCTGCAAAATGGCCAAAATGAGGTACAGATCATAATTATCAAGAACAATATGTGAAAACCTTCTAACAAGGTCTGTTCTTCAAGTTAAAATTGGCCGCTTGGTAACTCAGTGCATATTCTAAGGCTTTTATCACTTGCAAGTGCATTAGTATTTTATCACAAATACATAGTATGTAATATATTTAACAAGTGATTTATTGCAACTTTTTACAAATTTTAATATATTACTTCTTACTATATACTTTGTTGCCAGCAGTGCATTAGGGCCTCTGGACACATCCATGCATTTCTTTCACAATGATCTGTGCTCTAAATATGCATGTACTGGACTATAGATAGTACCACAAACTCAGTAGTCTGTATTTTTTTCAATAGTTTAAATGCATTGCAATTACAGAAGTATCATAAAGATTATAGAAAGTTAATTTTTATTGAAAATGTTTATGTTTAAAGAGCTTAATAACACCCACTGCTTATCTAATTCATGGTGTTCCATGTAATTTAATTATTTTTGTTACCAGTTAAGCAACCTAAAAATTTTCTTTTTCTGAATTAATGTAATATTGATTTTACTTGACTTCGCTGTATTTCTTTAGATGCACCACAATTATTTCCAATTAAGTAATCGAATGACATTTTAAAAAAATCTAATTTACATTATAGATTATCTAAAATAAAAAAGTAATACGTCTGCATGTAAAGTCAGATCAAGAACTGACATTTTATTAGCACTTTTTATGAATATTTAAGAATAGAAGGACATACATTTTGAGAAGTAGAGAGAAGGGATATTAGGGAAATAAAGGGAGAAAGAGAGGGGCAGAGATACAGAAGAAGCTGTGAGATACAAGATGCAATTCATTATATACTCACAGTTACTTTGTAATTTGATAATTATTTCCAAAGGTAGAATTAAGTTCATACATACCCATTTAAGCATGTGTGTATGAAATTTAGTAGTTTTTACTATTCAATAAATTCCTAGCCATTTGAGTGAGGTATGTAGCAGCTTGACATCTCTGTACAACTGTGTGTTTAATATAGAAAATGCAGAAAAATCACTACTTATTGAAAAAGCGAAGTTTTCATCCAACCTGCAGGTCATTAGTTATGCTATGTATCCTTTGATGTCCTTGATATCCTTTGAGACAACAAAAATTGTGTGATGGCATCTTTCTATTTCTTCCTAATCACAGAATCACAGAATACAGAGTTGTAAGCAGCCCACAAGGATCACTGAGTCTCCTTGCCCTGCACAGGACCATCCCCAAGAATCACAGCATGTGCACAGTTCAGCAAATGCATGGAATCCAGACTCAATTGTATTACCCAGTTCTGAGCAGATTTGAATTTGGAATTTGGAAAAGCAGAAAAATATTATATCTCTTCGGCCATGTAATATATTAATATGGGCTACTTTCATATTCTTCATTTGAAGCTGGTCTAAAATGGAATAGAATACACACTGGAATTACTGATTCTGTATTTTAATTCTTAAAATCCACACCTAAAAGGAATGTGGGCCTGTCTGGCCTGAATTTATTTTTTCAATAACAGTTTCAGTATTAAAGACTGGGGATTTTAATTTTTTTTCCTTTTGTTGTTGTTTTGTGGGGTTTTTAGTTAGTTAGTTAGTTGCTTTGTTTGTTACGGGGTTTTTAACAGGGAAGGTATAATCTAAAAAGGGGAAAGCACACCTGGGATGTTTACACTTTAGTTTCTGCTCTAATAATTATGAAAATATTTATACAAACTTGAATAGTTTCTGCAAGAAATGACTGGGAGAGCTTCACTCAGAATACAACATGGCTTAGTATTTGAATATGAAGTGACAATAAAGAAAATAAAATCAACCAAATCAAAACCTTATCTTGTCTCAGAAAAAAATAGTTCATCTCATTAAATTTAAAAGGGACTGTGCAATGCCTTCAGTAAGAGAGAAAGATCTAATCTAGTTTAAGTGCTTTAGGATAAGATTGACTTTGAAATTCCAAATATGAAATATATTTAAGGCAAACCTCCCTAGATGTTCTCCTTGGCTTTTATAATGTAACCACTTCACTGTTAACTTTCTTCATTGTGCTGGTTTCTGTAAACTGTATTGCACGACAATTAAAGTTTTATAGGTATAAATTATCCTCCTAAGAATTAGGCATTGCAATGAAAACTTCACCTATATGAAAATGCTCCAGAACAAGGCAATGCATTAATGGTTTGTTTAGTTATTAAGCCTCACTGTATGTATTCAGTTTAATATGTATATAGTTGATTCTATGTTATGGAAACATAGAATATCTGAAGTTGGAAGGAACCCATATGAATCATCGAGCCCAACTCCCTGTTCCCCACAGGACTACCTAAAAATAACCGTATGACTAAGAGCATCATCAAGATGCTCCTTGAATTCTGACAGGCTTGTTGCCGTGACCACTTCCCTGGAAAGCCAGTTGCAGTGACTGACCACCCTCTTAGTGAAGATCATTTTCTAATGCCCAGTCTGAAAGTCCCTGACATTCCGTTTCATCATGTCCTAACTTCCATAAGGATCTGAAATGTTACTGCTATAGACTGTTACCATCTGTTCATCATTTGAAAATCACTTACCTTTGAAAAAGAAAGAGAGATATTTTTTCTTATTTCATTCTTATACTAAGAGAAGTCAGTGGTGATGTGAATGGTAATGGTTAGCCTTTCAAAAATACTGTGCTGGCAGGTAAGAGGCTCTTGACATCAGCAGCACTGATGCAATATTGTAGTCTAGTCAAGGTCTCCTCAAGGTTGCTTTGAGTTGCTCTTGTCTGAAAACCTTAACTTCAATTTCAGAGAAATCATGAAACTGGAGATGAGAACATAAAAGTAAAGGGCATGTTATTTATCTGACTCTGCCTTCCCTCCCTCCTTTTTCATTTTTTCTCTTCTTCTTCCTATACATTTGAAAGCCATTCTCAAAACACACTGATTTCAATAACAACAAGCCTGAGTACATTAAGAACAACAGAAGACAGAATTTTTCTATGCCTGCCTTTTAGACTGTATCCTCTTCCCAATTTATAACAAGAGTATATTATTCTTCTAAGTAGACACAAGGAGAGAACAAAACAGAAATCCATTTCAAGATCTGAATGACCTAGAAAATGTTAAGGCACACTTCAAGAACCCATATAGGTACTTATTATATTTTCAAAACTGTATCACAAGATGATAGTTAAAATTTTTGCAGAGATTAAAAGCATACTTAAAACCATGTTATTATTGGAGACTCTAGAAAATCATATGAATAGAGAATATTCTCTTAGCATAAATATGCAAGCTGTTTACAGTGAAAGAAGTAGTATAATAGGTATCTGAAATAAAGCTGAAAACATTTGATGGAGGATTTTGAATTTTTAATTCTTCATCTTCAAAGTTATAATAATTCTTTGGCAAATCCTGTTGGTGTTTGATGTGTTTTCTTCTGTCTGTATAATATTATACATATTTCTTCTGTCTGTATACATATGTTTTTATAGAAACAGTTAATTCATAACAGTTCTCTCTAGTATTGTCTGGCAAAGAATATTATAGTCATTGTCCTCTTATATGGTGCAGTCTTAGAATTTATCTTTGCAATTCATGCTCAGTAATTTGCAATTAACTCCAGGGTGCTATTTAGGAAGATGGCCAGTTGCAAATACTCCCACACATGGAGAATGTATGCTATTACTCAATTAATTAAATGTAGTCAAATGTTTGATTAGATACAATGTAAAAGTGTAGACTACCTTGTCTTATGCCAATATGTTTTCAGAAAGGAAGTCCCTTGCCAATATTTTCACAGAGGTTTTGGTGGGAGAATTCCTGTCCTTAAGAATAGTCAGAAGAAAGATCACCAACGCAAGAGGATGTATTAAATCAGTATCATTCAAGGCTATGTAATTTCTTCCCCTTATATATCACATTTCTTTGACAACATTGTTATAAATCATAGTAATTCTACTAAGATGAAGGAAACGGTGACATTAAATATCAAGAAAAAACATGTATGAGCTATCTGTCTTGTATTTTCAGCAGCTATTTTACAATTGCTAATTTTGTCCCACAGCTATTCAACTTTCTTGGCTTAAATAATGAGAAATACAATAATTTGCATTCTTTTAATCATCTATTCCATGTTCCATTCTATACCATTGCTAAATTACTATTATTTCTAGATATAGGTTTTGTTCCTCTTACAACTTCCCATATTTTAATTTGGCAGTCTAATGTCAGGTAATTTTTAAAATTTGCGCTTCTCTTGTAGACATTCAAAATACTTTTAAGACAGACAAGAACCTTGCAACTATGGCTGTTAAACAAATTGAAGTAGATAGATATTTTCTTAGCTAGCTCTCCATGGTTAAAAAACAACATAAGTGTGACAGCAAAGTCATTCAACTGAGATAGCAGTTCTGAATTTGTCCAACCTTTAGCAATGTTACTTAAGATTCATAGAATCATAGAATGGTTAGGGTTGAAAGGAACCTTAAAGTTCCAACCCCTCTGCCATGGACATGGGTGCCACTCACTAGACTAGGTTGCTCAGGGTCTCATTCACCCTGGCCTTGAACACTTCCAAGGATGGGGCATCTGTAACCTCTCTGAGCAAGAAATGCATCTAATCTAAACCTGTTCTTTCAGTTTAAAACCATTGCCCCTTTTCCTGTCACCCATTTAAAAAAAAAATCCCTTTCCCTTCAAATGTCATCTAGTTCAACCCCCCTGTAGTAATGTGCTTCATCTTCAAGTAGATCAAGAATTTCAGAACCCTGTTCTTGGAACATGCCAGTTGAATAACAATAATAATAGTAATAGTAATAAAGTAATAATAACAATAACAAGATAAAAAATTGAATGCAAATGTTGAGTCAATTTATAGTTCTATTATGGCTGGATTTTAGTCAAAGTGAATTGGAATAAAAATTAAATTGATGCTAAATGAACCTTTCTAATCAATGGTAATGCTGCTGAGTTAATGGTTGTGTTCATCCCAAATTGCTCTGGCTAGAGCACACACATTAGAATATTTAGGTAAGTCCAGGTATGTGTGTACTAGCAAGAAATAGCTCATATTCTGTTAACCAGAAGGAATCTTCAGTACTGTTCCTTCATGGCATCTCCCTCATTTTCAGTGGGTATTTTTTTTTTCCTTTGTGTATGTGTGTGTGTGAAAAATAGTAATACTGCAGCACTGTAAACATGAAAAGCAACATGAGGGCTATTATAAAAGAAGAAACTATCTTTTTTTTTTTTTTTCTGTAATAGCTGTCAATGATGTTCCTCTCTATATTTTGCAACAAGTGACAGGAATAGTTAAAGTAATCATTCACTGTAAGTGGAAATAAACATCCTGCTAGCACAGAAATTCCAACAGGGTTACACATAGATTGGGGAGCAGGAGGTTATAAGTTTACGTAGCTTACGCAAAATTTTTGAACAGTTTTTTAAGTCTTCTCAAGATGAGTTAAGGCATGAAAGATGCTGTGTTTTAGCATGAACAGTATTGCAACTACCATCCTCTTTTTCCTGCCATACACCCCAGAATATTGTGGGGTATTAATGTAAAAGCATTAAAAGCTGAGGCCAGGAACAGGTGGGAGTTTCCATGACTCACCCTACAGACATAAGCTTAGTGCAGGCTCAGGATAGAGTTCACGTGCTTTCTGTGATTTAGAATTTCACTTCACAGATGAACACAGATGTCTCTCCTGATTAGCATACACTGTTCACTTGAAAAATCATTGTACAAAAAAGTCTATAAAATAAGAGACACATTTAGAATATGAATTAAATATTGATCTAGGTGCGTAGAAATGGGTAACCACATTCAAGTAACAGTTCTAAGAGTTGTGATCACTTGCTTTCTAGGAGATTGTGCCTAGATTACAACTCATGCTTGGTGGTTTAGCATTGTAGAACTGAGACACATCCCTGACATCTACAAACTACTATCTTTCCTTGTCTCATCAGAAGTCCAACCCAACCAAATGTTTCTGAAATTAAAACATATTCAACTCTTAACAAAAAAAAAATGCAGTTTATTTCTGGGAAAGTTTACCAATTACCTCTGCAAAATGAATGAAAATATGTCATTCTAGGAAAAGAAAAGCAAAGGTGAACTGAAGGAAATTGAAAATGAAATGCAGAAAAAGGGCTCAATCTTATGCTTCAGTTAAACTGTGGGAATATGTTTGGGAAATGTGTCAACAAAGACACCATTTAGCATTATGCACATGGCAAGAATCCCATTCATTGCTTTGAAAATCAAGAATAGAAATCCAATCTAGAATTTCTACTTTACATGAAATTGTTGCTGAGAATATCAGACTCACATAACATGTTCCCTGAAGCATGTATTGATAAGAACTTGAATTCTGAAATTCTAAATGACATGATATTTTCTCACAATATAGTAATTGTCTCTTTACAAGGCTGATATTTTTCAATCAACTCTAGCTGTAGAGCTTTAACTACACTATCATGAAGCTATGCTGAAGATAAGATGGGTAGTTACATCAGAGGATAGAACTGGCTTATCTAAGAACACTAGATTTTTTTTTTTAATGTGAAAAGTAAATTTCAGAAAATAATTTAGAGATTTGTTTTTTAGAAACACAAACTAACTAGCTCAACGAACATGGGACCTATTTACCTTTCCCTGGATCAATCTTTCCTGTTTGCTTGAATTTCAGTAGAGTGATATCAATGCTTAGTAATATTTCTACTTACTTACAAATTTTTTTTCATTGAATATCATGAAATCATTGGGTGTATGGGGTTGGAACAGTATACCACATTATTCTGCTGCTTCTCTTTTTTATTTCTTTACCACAGCCATGTAAATATGGACTCTTTGTTTTCCTGGTTGGATGGCTGTTTTTGTTAAGAAAAAAGGCTAACCACTATTTTGTAAAGAAAATTGTCTCCTAAACATTATCAAAGAGAAAGAAGCTAAAGCATTTCTCACTAAGGATTTTTTTGTTGTTGTTGTTTTGGTGGTTGTATAATTTTAATTCCTGAAATGGTTTTTATTTTCTTGGACATAGAAGAATTTTATTGCAAATTTTGTAAAAGTTGAATGCTTCTTTCAATTTCATTTTTTTTTGTTAAAAGTAGGGATTAATCTTTTTAAAAGTTGATTAAACTCTCGGTAAACAGTTGATCTTTTACAGCATTTTTTTTGTTTGTTTCAAATATCTATAGTCCTGGATTATCAATAAGGGAAGAAGGATCTAATTCTTGCAAGTGAAAAGCAATTTTAAGTTTAATTCCATTTCAGATGTGCCAGTTCAAGGTCTTTAAGTAAATGTTCTCCAGTATTACACTTTTTAATGTTCTAGCACACCTTTTATTGGGTGCTAATATACAGTCTCTGTACAGGTGTTAATCTGTATATATTACATGTTGCTGAGAAATTTGTCCCTAGAATTTTCCAGACAGAAGTTTTAATGGTGCAGTTTTGTAATATTACTTTGCAACTGGAAAGTCTTCAAGCTTTGTGATGGGAATATTTTAATCCTGTGAAAGAAGAATGTAGGTATTTGCTTGAGAGGTAAATTTAAATTGTAGTGCTGTTCTTTGTATTGTAATGAAAGTAGACTCAATGGCTGATAATCATCTTGGTTGGATTGCCAGTGCTTGAGGTGAGCTACTTTATTTAATTGTTCAGAATAACTTTATACTGTATTGAAATGCTCACTAACTACCCACTACCATCCTGAATAAGCCCCTTCTGAACTCTTCCTTTTGACTATTGGTAAAATGTAGCATTGGGGCAAGCACATGAGTATAGAGAAACTTCAGTTTGAGAATAGGATAGGGAATAGCTCTACAATCAGCTAAGTCTTTGACTGCAAAAGTAATTTATCAGGTTTTGAATTCTGCTGCTCTTCAGACATGATATGGCTGACTTGACCTCCTTTTTCATGAGTGAGTTAAAACTTTCTTTGTTGAACTTCTCATGGCTTCTTCAAACAAACAAAAAAAGACCTGGCTGTTCTTCTGCTGAAAGTGGCATGTTACTTATCAGTCCAATATCAAAGCGCTTATCAAAGGCCTCTGCCAGAGACAGAAAATAATTTTCTAGAAATATCTGCAGTTCTTTCATCTTACCAAAGTGAATTGAGATGGACCTCTAGTTCCCAGAATGCCCTGAGGAATGGATCGTAGGAGCTATTCTGTAAGTGAAGTATGTAAATGGCTGGCTGTCCTTCTTCTGGTAACCTTGAGAAATAAATAGCAAACTGAATACACACAGCTGCCATTTCTTCTACCAAAACTTGTAATAAATGTCATGTCTCAGGCAGTATATAGCAAAAAAACCTGCTGTTTCAGCATGTGGTCACTGAGTCTGAAATTGTACAGGGTGGAATAATGCAGGAAAGACTGTTTTTCAAATAGTTTGTACATTTGATTTACTTACCCTCAAACATAAAGAGTACTTAAGCACAATGTTGAGTAAAATGGGTTCATTGTTCAATGGACATTTTCAGGCTTTGGGTTTCAGTATTGGTGAGGTGCATAAAATAAGAGCTAAAGGGCAACATTTTCAGTGTTGTTCTGGAAATTCATTTTAGTTTATAATGCATTATACTTCCAACAGCACTAAAGTTTGGACCTCAGTAGCTGACTCATGTCAGCTATACATGAGCTAAAATAAAGTAAGTTTGGTCAGAGAGTCTGCAGTTAAATGAGAATGGGAAATTACTACTTGAAATATTTCATTCCAATTAAAACCTCTACCAGTACTAAAAAAGAAGCTATTAAAAGGATTTGAATGATGGAAAATAAAAAGTTTTGCTAAATAAAATTCTAAGAATTAAAATAATATTCATTGCCCAGAAACTATATTTCTATGTCTTATAGCATATCCTTGTTATTTGATGAAGAAAAATATTATTTTACTATTTCACACCTATGAATGCTCTCTAGGTCTGACTAGTTGTGTCTTTCTTAAGGAAAATCAACTTAACTTAATCCTGAAAAGGCTTAGTATCTTCTGCAGTTTTGAGTATCATCAGTACTGACTGAAACAGAAATAAATCATAATGTGAATGTTCAGCACCTTTCAGGAAAACACCTATAAATATCAATGCTGCATATTAGAAGCCTTGACTTCTGAAATTTATATATGGTATGGATAAATCAAAACTTGTCTTTATCAGCAGATAGATTGAATACTTCACCAACGGAAGAACAATCATGAAACACATTTGAGAACTCTGAAAGGAACAAGAGCTAAAGCAGTGAATGAAAGAAAAAAGCATGCAGGAAAATATTCTCTCTTCTGTTTGGATAAAGGAATGAAAAAAATGGTTGTTAAGGAGAAAACTTTATGTTCTGCAAAAATTTCAGTGATTTAAACAGAAATGACTGTACTGGTAGTTATGAGATTTTCAGAAGAATGGAGATAGTGCGAAAAAGGTTCAGAAACTGAAAAAGTTCAGAAAAATGAACTCAGTCTGTGAACTCAATACAGTCTTCTTTTTGCTGAACTTTTCACTTCAAAAAAAGGTATGAGCCAACTGAAAGAACATGAAAAGGGATTAATGGGCAACACCTTTTACCTGTGGCTGAATGATTCAATTAGTTTTCAGTTATGCAATTGGTTGTAAAGGGGTAGGGTCTATTTTTTTCTCTGTTCCATGAGGGAAAAGGATAGGACATGGTAGGATAAAACATGACAAGACAAGAAATTAAATATAATAATAACATGTATAACTTGCAATAACTTGCAGAAATTAAATATAATAATAATATGTAGAACTGCAATAACTTGCAGAAAGGAAGGCATTAAGTGAATTTTAGAAGAAAATGAAGGCAGTCATTAGGCTAGAACAGCAGTGAAATAGAATGCCTGAGAAACTTGTAAAGTCTATCATCACTGGAAGAGAAAGACATAAAATAAATGCTTTCTGAGACAGAAACTGAAGCAGATGGCTTCCATCATCACTTGTAAATATTTTTGTACGCCTAGAAGTTTTCTCCTGGTAACAGAAAGAAAAGGTACCACAAATCATGCATATATTTCAGTGATTTTGCCATCTGACTCAGCACAATAGAGTGCTCTTAGCAATCAAAACAAATCTAAACTCTCGACAGGGAAACAAGAAAAAATTCTTGAAAGACTTCAAGTGATTTAACTTTCTATAGTTTTTCTTGCAGACAATAGGTGTATGTTAGTCTGCTCTTAGCTTCTCTTCATTTATGGGATCAAAGCAAGAAAAAAGCATTCTTTTACATCTTCACTGTAGGAATTCAATATAACAACTAAATATTCAGTCAATAATCGTGAGAGCTCAGCTTTAGAAAATGTAACAAGCGTTCATTACAATTGTCTTAAAGAAATGTTTATTGCTCAAAAACTGTTTATATAAGTACTAAAGAAGGAAATGTGTAATTCAATTATTTGTCTACTAAGGGACAAAAGCAGGCAAGTCCATTTAGGAAATACAAAGTAACAGTATTTCCCCATACCCCACCCCCTTCAAGTGTGGGAAAATGTAATCCTGCTACTTTCAATGAAGTTAGAAAAAAAATTACAGAAAAACAACATCTGTATTATCTTAATAGCATGCTGAAAATGAAGAAAATTTCTTGCTTTTTCATGAGCAAAATCAGGACTATAAAGCTGTGGTCTCATCTGGATTTTGAGTGATCATTTTTTTTGTCTAAGACATTTGGAAAAGCTCTATTTTACTGTGCTGGTTCCATCCAGCTCAGTCTAATGGCAGAAGCTTCTCAATAACCCACCCAAACTCTGCCTAAGCTGTTCAGTACTTGGAATTGTAATCTTCAATATCATTCTTCAAAATCTGTTCTTCTTCAACGCACCATGAGAGACAAAATTTTAAAATTTTATTCAGGGAGATTTGAAGCCAGTTGATGGCATCTAAGTTGAGACAGGAAATGGAAATACCAGGGCTTAAAAAATCAGGGGGAATTGCAAATCAGAGGAAAAAAAAGACATGATAATAATCAATAAGGGGCCAGATAAACATGTTGAAGTCTTCAAACAGTAGAGTGGTAATCCGAAAAAATTGAGTAAGAAGTCTTCCTTCATTGTCTAGAATATATTATCTCTGTTGAAAACTAAAAGCAGGAATTTCCTCACACTTTTATATAAGTTCCTCTGTCTGTAGCAGTGATAGTAGTAGTAGTAGTAGTAGTAGTAGTAGTAATATACCAAAATGGAATATATGAGAATATGTAATACAAATTATAATCATAATATAAATCCCAAACAGAGCTTTTTTTTTTTAAATTGTCTACTATATCTAGTATCTAAAAATGTGAGGCAATTTTGGTGTTAAAAATGTCATTAAATTTCTTGAATTTGCAATCCCTTTACTGAGAGGTTAACATTTTAGCCTTTTTTTACATACTACCAGAAGTCCAACACCAAATTTTTTAATATTTAATTACCCCCTGTCATTGCACAGTAGTGAAGGGAGCAGGAAGGTGAGGTTTTTAAAGCAATAAAGACCTGTAAGAATGAGAATCAGGAAAATATAACACTGGAGCGTACTGAAACAAGAATAATAAACTAAAGTGGCTGATGAAATCACTCTGATTTAGAAAAAAAAAACTTCCCTGAAATCTGAGTTAATTAAAAAAAGGATCTAAGGGTATTCTATATCCTTTTGTGTATCTTATATAAAAATATTACTTATGGATATTAATAATATTATTTTAACAAAAAACATTCTGTAACTGGAACATTATGCCTTGAAAACTCTCAGAATATTGAATCTGCTCTACTGAGTCCAATAAATTGTTTGTACCATTCTTTTGTTCAGTTTTCCAGAGCTCAGAGAAGGTTGAAAAAGTCAGAGTAAAACAAAGCCATAATTAATTATTTTCAGAATTTCCTTCTATTCCATAGGTCAATTCTGTCATCTTCTTGGAATGGAATTCTATGTGTGTGTGCGTGTATATAGAAGTATAATCTGTTTGCTAGAGCATCTTATTTTAAATGCAGTAATTTGAAATATCACCTGGTTTTAATTATTATCAAAGTGGCAATTTGATGATCCAAAAAAATGGAAATTAACACAATACAATAGCTAATTTGCATATGTAAATTGAATTTTTATTTGCTTAACACAAATAGTTTTGGATATCACACTAATGACACTGATTTATTAATATTGGATAGTAGGAACAAATTCTTTATTGTGAGGGGGGTGAGGTATGGAAACAGGTTGCTCACAGAAGTTGTGGATGCCCCGTTTCTGGAAGTCTTCAGGGACAGGTTGGATGGGGCTTTGAGCTACTGGGTCTCATGGAAGGTGTCCCTGCCCATGGCAGGGAGTTTGGAGCGAGATGATTTTTAAGGTCTCTTCCAACCCAACCCATTCTATGATTCTACTACTACATTATATAATACATAGATTTATGTATTACTAGAAGTACGTTACAGTTATAATGAAGTGGTCCATTTTGTCCATCGATAGTGACATCAGGGCTTGAAAAAAATTGGGATTTTTCATTTTTTTTTTTTTTCCTATTTAGCTTTTCTTTGATAATCAGAAAATTATTTAGAAACAAGTAATAAAATAGCTTGCAGTAAACATTATTATTTATTGTAATAAACAGATTGTGTTAAATTTATGTTAATTTATGTTACTTAAAGTGGTGAAAGATATGGACCACTAATTACTCCCTTAGTAGGAGGGAATATCTTGGTCCTACTAAAGTCAATACTATCTTTGCTATTCATTTCAGGTACAGCAGGAATTCTCTTATAGTCTTTTAGAGCTTTGCCAAGTCCTATGACATGAATATTATCTCACCAACCAGACCAAATTTTGTTTAATTTTTTTTTTCTTAATTTTAAATTTTCTCTTTGCAGAAGAAGATTGCTTTTTTCTTCTTCCAGGTCAGAAACATATTTCCTTGGATACGACAGATCTTAGGCACATGCTAAAATACAATAGAAGAATTACTTCAGCCTTGGAAATCACTTACCACTTTTGACGGTGATAAAGTCAATGCTAAACCCATTATAAGTATTATCTTAATGGATTTCTGGCACAACTTTATCTAGTTTGCAAAATCATATTGTCTAGAGCTTTCTCTCCCTGAATGTTTACTTCTCAAAAAAATGTGCCCATTTTATTCAATTTTTTTTCCCTGTATGTTGTTTTTTTTACGGAAAAAACCCCTTTCACATATTTTTATAGAGATGAAGGAAAAAAGCTTCTTAAACTAGGTCTCTGAAGACAAAACCACAAAAATCCAAAAGCTACTTCAGTTCATCAGTTCATTTAATCTTCAGCCTTATTTTCTCAATTTCATATTGTCTAATGGAAACATAGACAATAAAAAATTTACCACAGTGTGTATAATGGGTCCAAAAGTTAAGTGGAGATGAAAGAGGGAAAAAAAAAAACCAAAATAAATATTTTTTGATTTTTCATTCACACATTCTGTAAATAATCAGAGATTAACAGAGACAGAATTTCCTCATCTATCTTTAACATTATTCCAGGCGTATTCCTCACATTTTGTTGCACGTATCCTGGTTTTGATAACTATGCATTGATTAGTTCTTGTAGTTAGTTGGTTCTTTGAAGCAGTAAAATTTTTAGTTTCTAATTTATATTATTAATTTAGATATATATTGTTTAAAAAATATGTATTTATTTTGTCTTTTCTTTATGACTTTGGGGACAAGAGGAGCTGTTTGTTTAAACTACATGCCCCCATGAGCTTGTTCTAATGTCTGGCATTCACTCCAAAAATATTAATCTAAATTCCCTTTTTCTTCCTACTAAGATCTCAAGTATATGGAGACTTCATTTCTCTAGGTACTGAATACTGATTATCATTTCCTATTATAAATAGTAATCACTTTTATACCAAAGAGACCAAAAACGTCTTTTTCATTTTCTTGTCTATTTTTTTAAATCTCAGCAAAGAGTACCAATATGCTTTTTATCATTATTATCTCCAAGAGACTGGTAGATATTATTCTATAATGATTGCTACCATTTAGTGCTTTAACTGCAGTTACTGTAACTCTAGCCACCAGTGTCTCTGGATTACTCAAGACTAAAATGATTTAGGACTTTCACTTCCCTTGGGCTATGTTAGCAAATAGCTAAAGGGTTTCAGAAAATAGCTCAAGGGGTTGAAAAAATGTCTCCTCAGAACTCTCTTATATTCTGACATTAAATCGGTTTGAATTTGAATTAGTGTCATCACTTATTTAAAGGTAATAGTTATTTCTAGAAAACTGAACACACAGGATTATTTTTTTAATTGGTGTTGAAGAAAATAGCCCATCTGTAGATAAACTGCAGTAGGCTCCCCACATCAGTGTACATACAAACAAATTAAAAACTGAAGGGCAATGTTTTTTTATCATAAGATGAGGGAATACTGGACAGTGTTCACTGGCCCATGAAAGGAAGCCAGAGTCACTCAGGGCCCAAGAAGGAAGAAATTGAAACACTTCAAGAGCAATTCAGAAAATCTGTGTGTTAGAACAGTATTTCCTTGGATTTCACATGTTTGATTCAAGGCATATTCATACAGACATGAATTTACATTCAGAATGTTGAATTATAAACATGTAACTGAACCCAAGCACTGACATCATGCAGTCTCTATACACGACAGAAACAGATAAGCATCCAGAGAACCATTCAGATCTCACATGGTCACAGCTTAACGTCTGCTTGAAACACTGATCAAATTATTGAGTCCTTGTAGACATTCACCTAGCTTGAATTCATTAGATAATTCTGGTTGTACTGGAAAAACAAACTGAACACAGGTGCTTCTCATGAGGAAGCCTACTGCAAAGCACTGCCAGTCAGGTGTGTATTGTCTGTGCTGCACTAATGTCTTAGATATGTGTAGGGGAAAAAAAAAATCAGCAGCAAAACAGAACACAGATGAGCTGCTAACAACTTCTTTGTAACACAGCTGTGGAGGGAGACAAATGGAATCCCAGTAGCAGCTTCTAAGAAAATTTTAATATGTGGAGAAAATCAAATAAGTTGGCCTGGAGTGATGTGATTAATGAGGTCCTCTGTATCTAATCATCTAAATTAGAAAAACAGTTTGCAGTGAAGATGCTGCAGTATCCCTACAGCAGTAGTGCTTGATCATGGGGAGTATCCAGCATAGGCATCCTATACCCTGTGCATATATGAGCCCCTGGTGAAACTTCTGCATGACCTGTCGTGGAGTAGTCTAGCCAGGATAATGTTTTCTTTTCCCGTGGACCACTGAATTTCAGAAATACCAGTCAGTGGACAATGAGGAAAAAAGAAGCTTGAATTTCACAGTGGATATGACACAAATTTAGGGAAACCACTGCCCCAGTTTTGGCAGTAGAATTCCTATCCCACCTGTGCCATTGGTTGTTTCTTTAAAAACTGTATAAATGTTTATTATAAATTTGAAGCCATTCTCCCTTGTGCTGTCACTTACCTGTCACTTACGCTGCCCTTACCAAAAGTCCATCTCCAGCTCCCGTGTAGGCCCCCTTTAGGTACTGTAAGGATGCTATAAGTTCTTCCCAGGACCTTCTTTTTCTCTAGTTTAATGAGATCTGGTGGATGGATGGCCAGTGTTTTCTTTTGTCTGGCTCTTCTCTGGATTGTGAATGAGTACCTTCCTTGAATTCCTGTCATCTTAAATTCCTTTCATTTAAGTGTCCAGGTTTTTCCCCATACAATTTATCTGAATCTATTAATAAGCCATTCCCAGACTCCAGCTTTAATTGCTCTCTAGTTAATTAAAAAAACAAACAAAAAACCAACCAACCAACCAAAACCAAACCAAACCAAACAAAAACAAAACAAAACAAAGCAAAACAAAAAAAATACCCCCTAATTTGCTGGACAGGCCTTATTCTCACAGTTTCTGGGTTTTCTGCTTCCTTGCTTTGGCCATTTCTCATTTAGCCAGTGTCACAGACCTCTCAATAGGATGTTTCCATTGCTGTCTAACTCAAAATAACTCAACTATAGAAGCGAATGGGAATAAAAAGCTAAGCATAGAGGGAGATCAATGTGGATCTCCCTCTATGCTTAGCAGTGCCAGATTACTTAAAATTTCCCTTTTCAAAAAGATATTCTACTTTTCCCTATTTCTTCAAATATTTGACATTCAGCATGGGTGGAGTGTGCCTTATGAAAGATCCTTTTCTTCCCTTTCTGTCTCCCTCACTTTCTTTCTTTTTTTCCCTTCCCTTCCCCTCCCCTTCCCCACTTTTATTATGAAATCTAGCAGGATCAGAACAAAAATTTCAACTGTCCCCAGCCAGTTCTATTATTTCTTCACCTCCTTAAAGCTGGTTCTTACATTTTGAAATTTGACATGTGCAAAAGCCTGTAATCAGTTTATTACATGAAAAGAACTTCTGCAAGTAAGCAATAATTATCATCTACTTCCAGGAATAGATATCTGGTTCCCTTTACAAATACTTCATTCTTCTATAAAAGTCATTAGAATCAGTAAAATATGTTCCAACAGCAAAAGCTTGAGGGTTAGTAGCATCTTTATATGCATGAGAAGAATTATTTTCTTAACCTGACCATATCCTAAAATTTCTAAAGAAATGTTTAAATTATTTAAATATTATTAAGTATATTATTAATATACTTTTCAGTGTATTTCTGGAAGACCTTTTGACTTCCTAAATTCTACTTAAGCATATTGTTGATTATCTACTTGTACACATAATTTTCTCTCTTGATTACTGAGCATAGTCTTAGGTATGCTGAGCTCCACAGAACTTGTAATATAAAACTTATCAGATGGAATTTACATTACAAACACAAATTTCTTGAGATTAAATGATCTATGTCACATAGAGAGGAAGAAAGCTCTGTGGTGAATTATGATTAAAACCTTTAAATCATTTTCTCCACCTCTCTTGATAACTAGCTTTGCAATTTACTGTCTGTCTTGGTTATGTTCCCAGCAGGTTATTAACAATTAATTAGCAATAGATCTCAAATGCTCTCTGCTCCACTATACTAATTGCATGGTACCAGAATGGGACCCCACTTGGTAAATAAACTGTAGCCATAACCATTTGTTTTTAGATGAGACATATACACAGTTTACATATATTTTTCATGTTACATTCCAGTATTTACTCAGATGTACTACTAGGGTGCATAAAGACTATTTATGAGCTTTAGGTGAAACTATTCAACTGTTCCACAACATGTAGAAAATTGAATAATTTCACTTGCATCATACCCATTTCATCATTCCCCTGAAGGTTTCTTTCTCCCTTTCATTTTCCTTCTATATAAGGAATCTTGTTTGCATTAACAAAGAAACGAGGAAAAGTGACATCCCAAGCAACTGCTGGATGATTAAAATAAAGGCACAAATATGCAGATTCTAAGCAGGGTCAAAAATAACATTTAATTTATGACACACTGTATTACAGGAGGGAAATAGCACAAGAGAATTGGCTTTCTTTTTTTTTTCCTGTGAAATTATCATCACCCTTTCTTCTATATTTTTCAAGTTATATAAAACCACTTAATCATCCACCAGAACAATTTTTGTCTCTTTAGTAACAAGAATAGTAGAAATAGATGCAAATGGTGCAAAATTAGATATATGCAACAAATGCTGAAACTGAATCAGAAAGGTGATTTGTATATTTCTCTTCTTTAAGGTCATCTGGTTACAAGAAATACAGTTTAAATAATTAATTACTTCATTCTAAAATATTGAACTTAATTTCATTTTTCACACATTTAATACAGTACATTTTTCCTTATGATATTTAATCACTGATCATCTTCAATTCATGTTTTGCCTTCTATATATTGAATTCAATTGTATTTATTTCATTGGTATCAGTATCAGACCCTTCATATTTTTAAATAATAACAGTGCAAGATTGAAAGAAAGGCAAAATACTTGGACATGAATGCCGATTTTCCAAACCATGTCGAACTGTGTTAACTTGCATGTGTCTAAAAAAATATCCAAAATATCCCAAATAAATAAATAAATAAATACATTAAGATGCAGAAAAAATTGACATCTGACACCTTAACATGAAATACAGGGATCACTTGTGATTCATGTAGCAGCTTACTCTTCTGTTGACCTGTTTTTCATATTTAAAATCAAATGTAATTAGTCACCTTTTTGATTAATGAAAAATTTTAATTTCCATACTTGTGCCTCAGGCCATTGACTTTGATACTAAGTCTGTTCTTCTGGAAAAATTATAGGCTTTCTGCCCAAAGTACACAAAAGAAGATCAACAACTTCAAATACATTTAAAAGTCCCAGCACTCTAATATGTCCAGGAACATAAAATCTATTGCTGAAGTGTTTTAAAAACCCTATAGCACTTAGGAATCCTCCTACATGACTTCCTAAAGATTGGAAATATTCAAAGTACAAGAAGTATCTTGGCAATCATGAAACCAGCTATTGAACAGATTTTTGTTTTAAATTTTAATTTTTTTTTTTTTTTATTAATGGGTAGTTTGTCATAATTCTCTGCACAAATAAAGCTACTTAATTGTTACAAGGCTTTTGAGAATAGGATTTACACTTTCATTTTCACATCCTGGTCTCATGAGAAGCCCATGGAAGTTCAATTTCAATATAATTTGAATAGATTTATGAGGTGAAATCCTGGCTCCACTGACTTCAAATATGACAGGATTTCATCTGTAGCCTTTTCAGCAATTTAACGTTGCCCAGAGTTTTTTTGCTTTTTTTGGCAGTAACACAGCACATTCATCCCATATCCTGTAAGTGGAGCACAGAAATCTCAAAGAAAGCTAACATTTTGGTGATTATTTGCTGCTGTTTTGCAAGGTTCCTATAGAAAGAAACCACATAACAAAGCTTTCACACTAACATCTTCCCAGAGTCAAAATCCTGATGTAACTTCCAGAGCAGCCACGGAATAATTATATTTCTTCCCTGTAGATTTTTATTACTTCTTTCTGTATCTTTCAAAGACCTTATTTTATTCATTCTAGTAAAATTATATGCTCAGTAAATTCTTCATATCATTGCAATTAACCAGTAAGTAATTGCACTTGATGAATTTTTTTTAAAAATACCAGAAGTTGCCAAGGTGCTAGATTCTAAAACTCAAGATGTGCACATTGCTTAAATAGAATGACCTTTTGATCTCCAAGGCAGATTGAGATTACACTGAAAACCCACATTCTGTTAAAAGGGCTGATCACATTTTATTTAACTTATGTAGAAATTGAAAATTTGTTTTTAGTTTATAGTGTATTACTTAATACTGCTCAACTTCCACCTCTCACCAATCGATCCCATACATTCGTGAGCTCATGACAGAATACAAATTCTAAATTTGTGGTATTCAGGATTTTATGATCCTGAAGATGGAATTCATTATACCTGGCCTTAAAAATAATAAATAAGCTTAGATTTTTTATGTATGCAGTAGTGTACAGACATACTTTTAGTATGTCTAGAAGAGAAATCAGAAAATAAAATGTTGATTTGAAATAAAAACATATTTCCCTCAAATACTATTTAAAGAAATAGTAAGGGGCAAGGGGCTGTGTAATAATTATGGATGAAGGGAGTATACTTTTACTTCTGTTTTTCTGTGAGAAGGCTGTCATCTGCAAATCTTCTAAAAGCATTAGTGAAAAAAGTTCTCATCTGTCCATTTCATCTTTGATCTTTATCTGGAGGGATAAAACAATACTTCCTTAAGGCTGAACACATCAGCAAAATCTTTTACTGGTTCTTAGAGCTGGTTTAAATTTCCTCTGGAAGTTGTTCTCCAAAAAAATTTTAACACCAGTCCAAATAATTTATGATACATTCATAATTCTGCTTAGAAGAAGGCAAGCATGAAATACAACAATTATTATACATTTTCCTAAGGGTATGGTTGCATCTTAATTCTAGCAAAGGGCAAGGAATGTCTGAAGCCTTAATTTCTTTGCTAGATGTGTTACTTACTTCTCATGAACATTCAGCTGATCACAGAGTTTAATTAATTAATTTTTTGTATTTAAAGATAGGTATTTAAATCCACCTCCAGACAGTGAATTTAATGACAAGCTACTAGGTGGCCAGGCATAGCAGCATGTTTTCATTTTAAAGTAAACAAAATTTACTGTTAGCTAGTTCTATCAATACTGTCATTCAAGGTGCTTCTCATTTTAATTAAGGGAAATATTTTCACAAGGTCTGGGAGTAACATCAGCATTCTGTTCTGCTAACAGAAGGATCAAGAGTGTTTGTCCTAGGTTCCAATACAGATGTATTCTATTACCACCAGCTGTGGGCCATTAGCTGTTATCTCCTGCTGTGACCCACCCCTGATAACAGACAATGGGCCAGTAAGAAACCACTGCATGACTCATGGACTTATCTCATCCTATTGGGAGATGCTCCGCCCAGGAGGGAGGAGCCAAGCATTCCCACCTGGATATAACCTGGCCTTGGAAGTGCCTGAGTTAGCCCTGTCTGCTGGGTTCCCAGAGGACAAGAGCTACCACTGGATGTTCAGCTGGAGACCTTCCACAGAATCACTGCTTCAACTGAATTACTTCATTTGGACTGCTACCACCACCCTAAGAGGGTGTCAGGTTGTATCTGACTTTGTCAGTGATTTTTTTTCCTTGTATTACTTCACTTATTTTGTTTTTATTTTTTTCCTATTAAAATTTAATCCTGACTTGCAATCTCCTATTGGTTTGTTTTCAAACCAATACAGTGTTGGTACTTAATTCTACTCTTCTTAGTTCCATAGACTTCCAATATAACAAAATGATTTTATGAATACAGGGTGATTCCAGATGGTAGCCCAAATTTTAGTCTCAATTGAGTAGTCTAGATACAAACCTATACTGTCATATGAGACCCTTTCTCTTGTCAGAGACATCTACATAGAACAGGAGAATGAGATGCAAATCCATGAGGACAATTCATGTCATAGACTGGTAGGTTAGCAGAGAAAATGTTGTGATCTGGCTATATAAAAAAATAAACATGTATTTAGCATGTTTTTAAGAGCAATGGAACATTGTCACTCTTGTTCCAGAGACAGTCCGGTCTTTAGTCACCTGTGGATAGGTGATTTGGATTCTGCATACTGCCTAACTTTCAGTCTTCATTCCAGAAGAGCACAGGTTATCCACAGCCATGTCACAGCTCCCCTCTGTGTATGCATGACAGAGATGTCGTACATTGCTCCAAATGCCATTAGACGTCTGTGTGTGTGCAGCCGGATACCATTGGGGGTGCTTCAGATTTAATGGCAGTACCTGTCTTGCCAGGACAACCACACCTTCCAACTCCTGACTCCGTTGTCTACACCACCACTGCCTGTAATGGGAGATAAGAAAACTACCTCCCATAGAAGCACAACGATTTGACCATACACAGATATCATCCTTTAAGGCTGCAGTCTGAGGTCCATCACCTGGCTTGTGGATACCAGACCAAGAAAACATGAATCTCCCAAGGCTATTATGTTGCTTTCAGCTGTGTTGGAATGTCTTTCATGAGTGCTGAGGTCTCCTTAGCAGATCTCATGCAGTACTAGGCAGTGTTAGACAATGTTTGCAGGCACATGGTATGATTCTTGGGGTTGTCCTGTGCAGGGCCAGGAGTTGGACTCAATCAGGGTCCCTTCCAGCTAAGGATCTTCTATGATTTTTGTGTGCAACTAAATGGACTGGTACAGTGAGATAAATTTAGGTGACTGAACCTTTTAGCAGTATACAATTTGTACATTATACTGTTGGCTTAAATCCTAAATTCAGCTTCTTTGTTTACCAGACAGAATTGTATTTAGAAGAATTTCAGGCAAAGTTCAAGCCATACCTATATTTAGTGCTGTTTAGATTTAGTAATGTAACATACACCTTCCTCTGAGGAAAACTGTATTGCAACAGAATAAGGAATGTAATAAAAAGATACTCTTAACTCTATTAAAAATTAAAAACTGTTTTTAATTATATTATTTTGAAAAAAAACCCTTTGAAACCTTATTATCAATAGTCACACAAAGTCAATGTGAACTTTTAATTGATGGTTATAATAAGGAACACAACAACTTAGCAACTAACAACCAATGGCCAAAGGAGGCCTATATGGATGAACAGGGAGATCCTGATTAAATTCAGATGTAGAAAGAAAACATCCAAGAGGTGAAAGCATGGACAAATGACCCAGGATGAATAGAAATACTATGAACATCAAGGCATCACTTTAGGAAAACCAAAGGCCATCTATCTCAGGGATGAATCTGACAGATGTGAAGGCCAAAAAGAAAGGATTCTACAAGTATATAATTAAGTATCTATATATATCAAGTATATATAAAAATCATGTATATATATTTTTTTAATATATATTTATATATCTATATTTTTATGTATAAAAAAGAATTAATAGGGAAAATATGAGTCCACAGCAGTAAAGGAGAAGAGACCTAGTGACAAAAGTAATGGAAAACAACAAAGTACTGAATGTGTTCTTCAAGTTTGTCTTTACTGATTTAGCCAGTCTTCAGGAATCCCAGGTACCTGTAGCCTGAAGGAAGGTCTGGAAGAAAGAGGACTTATCCTTTTTGTAGAAGGATGACCTTAGGGAACATTTAAACAAATTGGACTTATGAAAGTGCACAGGCTAGTGGGATAAACCCACAAGCACTGAGGATGCTGGCTGTCCTGATTTTGCCTGGGATAGAGTTAACTTTGTTCCTAGTAACTGGTACATCGCCATGTTTTGGATTCAGGGTAAAAATAATATTGATAACACACTGACATTTTAGTTATTGCACAGCAGCACTTACCCTAAGTCAAGGAATTTTCTGCCTTGCCAGCCAGGAGAATGGGGGTGCACAAGAAGTTGTGAGGGGACACAGCCAGACCAGTTGATGCAAACCGGCCAAAGGGATATTCTGTGCTGCAAGAGGTCATGATGAACAATGAAACTGATGGCCCACTGCTCAGGAACTGGCTGGGCAGTGGTCAGCAGGTGGTGATCAATTGCACTGTGCATCACTTGTGTTGCATATTTTTTTTGAAATTATTATTAATTTCCCTTTCTTTTCTGTCCTAGAAAACTGTCTTTATACCAATCTATGAGCTTTACCTTTTTTATCCAATTCACTTCCCCATCCCCCTGTGGGGAGAGTGAGTAAATGGTTAAGTGGTGTTTAGCTGCCTGGTGGGTTAAATTGCAACACTAGCCAATAGTTTTGAGGCAACTTTCCATAATATTTTGCAATTTATGGTGATCAGGACAACCTGCTGAGAAGTGGAAGAAAGAAAGCATCACTGTTATCTTGAGGAAGGACAGGAAGAAGGATCTGGGTAACTAAATGACAGTGACCCTCACCTCAGTGCCTAGGAAAGGGATGCAGCAAAACACTGTGGAAACCATTTCTAAACAAGGAGAGGAGAAGGTGGTTGTGTGGCATGGATTTTTAAAGTGGGAATGATGTTTAATCAAACCAATGACTTTCTACAATCAGATAAGTGATGTGAATGAGGAAACAACAGTAAAGGTTGTTTATGTTAACCTCAGCGATGCCTTTGACACTTTCTCCTGTGAAACACTCACAGACAAGATGTTAAAATATGTACTACACAAATGGACTGTGAAGTGAACCGAAAATTAGATGAACTTCCAGGCTCAGAAAATTGTGACCAGCAGTGTAAAGAGCAGCCAGAACCCAATCACCAATGTTGTAGCCCAGGGGCTGGTACTGCCTCCAAAACTTTTAGTATTTTATTTATACTGTGAATTCATAATGAAATTTTTGCATCAAAACAGTTATTGTAAAATGAAGATATATTATGTGAGGAATTTTGGTTATGTTATTATAAGAAAGTGTGTTCTGCAAATTCTGCTTGATCAGTTCTGAAAATGGTCAGACATCGTTAAAATTATTTGTAAAATAAACTACTTACCATTTACTATGTAAAAAATCATACCAAGCAACGTAACTCATAACTCTCAGCCGATGAAGATGGGGGAAAATTCACACCACACCAGGTATTTGAGAAAACTCACTACATTTCTTCTGTATGTTAAGTTCTGTACAATCGTCTGTCTGTAGAAGACAATCATGGTTTATTTATGGTAAAAAGCTCAGTGTAAGAAAGCAAATACTATTCTTTTTCTGCATGGCACCAAGGTTTTTAAAATTAGTTTCCTTCCATAACTCAAATATGGGATCTCATCCCTTTACTTTTTTGGAGATGTATTATGTTGAGTCTGAAACTGAACCTGACAGCCAAAGCATAACTGTCTTAGTTTTTGACATCTTTATGAGCACAACTGTTTTCATTGGAGAGAAGAAAAAGTTTTCTCTGAATAGAAAAGGCAGATTTTGTTTTATTTGTTCCTGACTCTCATGGGTAAAGCAGTGAATGGACGGAGGTTTATGACACAGTTTCCTAAGCATATATTCCTCTAAGGATGTAGATATAAGCCTTTTAAAGTCAAATCCCAAGGGAAAAGTATGTCAGAGGATATTAGAAGCAGCTGGCTATTGTTCATACTTGATTTTCAAAATAAAACAAAATCATAACTCAGCAAAACCACACAAATCCAAATTTGTTGGATATTTTTTTCTTTTTCCTCCTGATAATAGCTAACATTCTTTTTTTTTTTTTTTTATATGGAAGGTCAATGTATTTTGACACTTATCCTCTTCTGATTTATCCAGATAAAGAACAGGAATAACTTTATCAAGATCAATAGTCTACTATTGTAGAATCGGAAACATATGATATCCCATAAAAGATATTCTACTACATATATAGGGCACTATTAGTTAAACACACTGTTATAACAATTTGTTAGAACACATTGTAGAAGGCAAGAAGAATAATTGTTCATTTTCACTTCAAATTTACAGTCACAGCAGTGTGTGTTCTGCCAGCCTGACAGTGGAAAGAATTCATTGATTTGTTCAGATCTGGCAACTCTTACTAGAACTTTGTGCTGCTTTCACAGAGAGAGTATCATGAATGCAGCTTTCAATTCTACCAGGTTGCTTGTGAACAGGGGAAAGAGGCACATACCTGTACCTGGCTTGTACTTTCTAAAATGAATGGATAGCTTACTAAGAGAAAGACAAAAATGAATCAAATCCTTAGGATACCAGTTACACTGCAAGGCAGTGTGTAATTTTGGTGCCTGGTGTCATTTCTGTTGTACTTCACAGATGTTATGTACTTAGTATTTTATTTCAGCTTCATAGGAAACTAAGAGACAAAAGTTAATGACATGGCAATAAAGGATAGATCACCAGATATATGGCTTGAATGCAGAAGTTTTCTTTGTGTAATCTAATAAATCATGCTGTTCATATGTTATTTAGAAGCCAGTGGATCTTCTCAGAAAGGCATGGAGATCAGCTGGATGTGGCTGTAACACTAAGTTTAAATCAGGTTAGATTTAGCAACCTTGCCTCCAAATTCTGTGAACTGATCTGGGGGACCTCCAAAAGCCAAGTCAATGTTTGTCAGTTGTTCTCGAAGACCCTGAAGGGAAATGTGGAAATATTTATAAAAATTTGACTCTTCATTACATTTTCTATAAAGTTTAATCAATTTTTATTTTAAGGTCAAGCACAACAGTTTTTCCAGAGGGGAAAAAATGTTAGAAAATCAGCATGAAATGTCAAATATACTTTTAGGAATTAGTCTTTATCCTTAAAATTTATGTACGATTTATATTTAATGTTTTACTCTGCAATTCCTAGTTTCTAGATGCCTAATGCCCGCCCTGAATTTGGAGCACATCCTACATGTGACATCTCTGGGATTAATGGGGAAATATAAATAAGAAAATGAGGTTCCTACTCCTTGATTGGAATTATATAATCCTTTTTTTGTTTGAACTGTTTTGTGTCTAAAATGAGGAATGTAGTCACTCTTCTGTTAATTGTCAGTCAGGGGCAAATGGAACCTGTTAACACAGAGTTAACAGATAAATCTGCAACAGAATTACAGAACCATTGATAGCATAGGGTGGAAGGAATTTTTAAAGGTGAATTATTCCAACCTCCCTGAAATGGGCAGTGATATCTTCCACTTGATCAAGTTGCTCAGAGTCCCATCCTGTGTGACCTTGAATGTTTCCAGGGATGGAGCATCCACAACTTCTCTGCACAACCTGTTCCAGCTTTTAACCATACTTATTAAAAAAAGGCTTTTCCTCATATCTAAACAAAATTGACCCACTTGTAGTTTAAAAACATTTCTTGTCCTATCGCAACAGGTCCTGCTACAAAGTTTGTCCCTATCTTTCCTATAAGACCTCTTTAAGTACCAAAAGGCCTCAGTGAGGTCTTCCTAGAGCTTTCTCTTCTCCATGGTGAACAACCACAACTCTATCAACCTTTCCACCAAGAAGAAATTAAACAGCCCTCCTACAGTCATCTTCACGACCTTCCTCTGGACCCACTCTAACAGCCCTTCTAACGCTGAGATTCCCAGAGCTGGATGCAATACTCCATATGGGGTCTCATGAGAATGAAGTAGAGGGGCAAAGTCACCTCTGTCAATCTGCTGGCCACTCTTCTTCTGAATACAGTTGGCCTTCTGGACTGCAAGGGCACATGGCCAGCTCATGTCCAGACTTTCTCTGACTACTACCCTCAAGTCATTCTTGGCAGGGCTGGTCTCAATCCACTCATCTCCCAGCCTGAATCATTACCTGGGGTTTCCCTGAATCAGGTGTAGAACCTTGCAGTTGGCTTTGTTGAACCTCATGAGGTTCCCATGAACTTGTTTGTCAAGCTTGTTGGGGTCCCTCTAGATGGCATCCTTTCTTTCCAGTGTGCCAACTGCACCCCACAGCTTGGCGCAGGCTACAAACTTGTGGAGGGTGCACTTAATCCCTTTGTATATGTCATTGATGGAGACATTAAATACTGTGGTAGCTAAGTTCAGCTTAGCAGCTGCAGCAGCTAGGTCAGTCAGTAGAGCATGAGACTATTAATCTCAGGGTCGTGGGTTCGAGCTGCACACTGTGCGCCAATTGCTGTGGTGGCTGTTTAGCTTAGCAGCTGGAGCTTTCTCTAGGAGCTGGGCTGGGCCTTGTTAGGGCAGGCAGCCATTCTGTCCTCCCGTAGTCTATTCCAGGCTGCCCTGCAGCCTTGCTTTTAGCTGTCAGCCTCACAACACAGGGATGACGAAGGAGGTAGAGAAGGGACTCTCAGGGTCACCCCTCATGGTTTTATTGAAGCATCTTGTCCAGCCAGTTCCCAGAGGCCGAGAGAGACCCTGAGGCCAGGGAGCAGGGGCGTTTTCCCTGGGACTCAGGGGTGGAACAAGGGCGGAGTACAAGGAACCAATAGGAAGAGCTCGAGGGCGTGGCTAAGGCTAGGAACAAGGGAAAGGTGGGGGAATAATGTAAACCGAACCCCACAATTAAACAGTACTGATCTCAGTACAGACCCCTGAGGGATTACCCTTGTCACCAATCGCCATCAGAACAAAGCTAGAAATTTATTTTGGATACAGTTTTCAAAAATCACAGGATAGCCAAAGTCAGAAGGGACCTTTGGAAGACACCTGGTCCCACCACCCTGCTCAAGGAGGGCTGCCTAAAGCTGTCTGCCCAGGATTGTGTCTAGACACTGTTCAAATATGTTCAAATATTCATGGAGGGAGAATCCACTACCCAGGCAACCTGTGCTAAGTGACACTTACAGTGAAAAAGTGTTTCCTGATATTCAGATGTAACCTTCTTTGTCTCAGTTTGCACCCATTACCTCTTGTCCTGTCACCGGTCACCACTGGAAAGAGCCTGACTCCTGACGCTGTCCTCTATAACTATTTTCTTCAGCTATTTATGGACATTGAAATATTCCACCTGGACCTTCTCCTCTCTATGCTGAAGAGTCCCAGTTCTCTCAGACTTTCCTCATAGGACAGGTGTTCCAGTCACCTCATCGTCCTTATGACTCTTTGACGTTTGTTTCACCTGTACTAAGGAGCCCAAAACTGGACACAGCAGTCCAGCTGTGGCCTCTGCAGGGCTGAATAGGGGGGAAGGATCACTTACCTTGACCTGCTGGCCTCGCTCCTCCTGATGCAGCCCAGTAACCTTGGTGGTGATGGCATATGGTTGACTCATGTTCAACTTTTTCTCCACCAGTACCGTCATGTCTTTTCCTGTTGAGCTGCTCTCCAGCTGGACTGTGCCCTGCATATACTGCCCTGCACATACTGCGCTGAAGTTGCTCTTCCCCATATGCAGGACTTTGCACTTCCAGGGTGCACCGTACCACGAACGTAGCCTCTTAATTTGAGATTCTAGGATATTTGAATCATGAGCACAAAAATGATAGATATGACCGAATAGGTAAAGGATCCCCTGCCCCTCCTGCAGTATTGACTGAAAGCAAGGTGATCACTTCAAATTACTCTGAACACTTTGTGCAACCAAGGTCAAGTCTGGGTTCAGATCCAGAATGTAGACATGTAAATTTTTGCATTTACATTTAAAAGTTAGTATGTGAAAGATGTTTTGATGTTTTAAATTCTCATTGTATTCAATGGATGTCTAGGTGTGAATTCTGTTGCTTAAGCACAGGACCTGGTGGAACATTGTATGACTTAGTTCACTCCATCCAGCCCTCAGGTGCTTAATCAAAAGAGTGCATCTCTGCTGTTAAGTCTGCGTCGTATCTGCCAGGTTTCTGTGGATATTTCAAGCACTTAGGAAGCTGAAATAGCACTTGGTATTTATGTTTAGGCAATTGAATCCCTCTTTATATATACAACGTGTATAATAGGGCCTTAGACACTTTGCTTGCCTCTTAAACCTATATTAGGTTTAATTTGACATGACTAAAGCATAATTAATGTGCTAATGAGGGTGGTGTGTTAATGAGAATTAGTATGAATTAGTGCATGAACTATTCAATGCACTCTTTGGAGGCTATTGACAAGAGAGAGGGTTGCTGAGACTGTGAATTTATTCTAGACTCCATGGACAAAATCCCTAAACTAAAATATTCTATATGTCTCGTTCAGCAAAGTGCTTATGAAATGCTACAAAAATATCATATCTATAAATTGGCTGAAATACTAAAAATGTAGCTGTTCTCCCACCCTAGTTCATGTGTAAACTCATGAAGCTTAATGTAAGTGCATCCAATTAAGCATCCTGTGTGCTCAAGTGACTTCTCTTCACAAAATTGCACTTCCAAACATTGGAGGTTGGCTTTCAGCCCCCTTTGAAATTCTGGTTGACTGAATTTCACATTCTGAGTTGTCTTGCTTTTGCTGTTTAATAAAACATATGGACACATTGTTCCACAAGATAAATTCTGATTTACAACTGAATCCCCAAGAAATATTTTTAAAAAGTGTCTGGGGGAGAGTAAAATGAGACAGTAGCTGGATGAGTGACGGGAGTTCACCACTCGTCTCTTTGTACTTGAAGATCTTTTATCCTCTCACCACAGCAGGACTACAAATGTTTTTGTTCTTTTCACAGAGACTTTTATTTTTCTGTCTGGTTTTACTGCCTTTACATTACAACACTAGATAGCTAAGGAAAAATAAAAAAATCTAGAAACATCCCAGCAGGAAAGATCAGTGAGTACTACTCTCAGTCAGTAGGGGTATCTTAAAGTACATGGTTTGTTCATGGCAACTAACCATTCCCAAGGGTGCTGCTTGACTGTGTGTAGGAACTACCCCTCTGAAACACATGAGTTTTACAGTCATACTGTTGGACAGTCGTTTTACCTATCTAAAGAATGGAGAGGAGATCAGAGTAAAGTGCTGAAGATTTTGTCCACAAATACTTAAAAATGAAAGTTCAAATCACAGATTTAAACTTTCAGAATTGCAGAATATACTGAGTTGGAAGGGACCCAAAAGAACTATCAAGTCCAACTCTTCAGTGAGTCCCTGTCCATCTGCCAGCCAAGTATAGCAGTTAAATGATCAGTGGGGTGGCCTTGCCTGTTATAGGATGGAACGGTCCATCTTTCAGCTCCATCAAACACACAGTCACCTATGAGAAGCTAAAAATCCCATGCAATCTTAAGATTCATTCAGTGAATCCAGACCTATTTCCATCTTGATGTGTAGGATATGCATTGTTGAGGATGTTGCCTGCATTTGATTTGCAAAATCTGACTCTTTTGAGACATTAATCCACTGGTAAATAAATTGGTGTCTAGAACCATTACAGCATCTTTTTGGATACTTAGTTCTTACTCCTAGACCTCCCTTCCTTCACAACCAGCAATGTGCATTTAAACAAAGATTATACCAAGTGTTATGAGGACAGCCTGGGAGCATCATACATTTCTGCCAAAAACAATGTCAGCGGCATTTTTCACTTCTGGTGGTAGGGGAAAGAATGCATCCGTTCCTCCACATTGTAGTGGAAAGCCATATTTGAGTGTAGCTTCCTTGCTCATTGCTTGTAGGAAAAAAGACAATTGTTCATCTTTTCAGGCCTTCATTATTGTACATTCCCCAGAGATTCAAAGGAAAGAAATGGTGGAAGAACACGAGACAAGATGACTTTATTTTTTTACATCATTTTTGACCACCAATGTTTTTTATTTTACCTCATGACCAACAATCTAACCAAATTATTTAATGTGTATATTTCTTCCCCCTTTTTTAAGCCTCTTGTTGCTTTTCCAGGGATTTTTTTCCCATGCCTTTGCCTCTCAGGTTGAGAGACTAATAAAAGATATTCCTGTGGTTCTTTTACAAATAGCAAAAACTCATTGATTACAATTGCAATAATACAATCTTACACTGAAAAGTAGCAAATTTTAAATATTCAATATATGTCTTTAATTTTGTAGTGTCTTGAATTGAAATTTAAAAAAACCCCACAAAACAAATAGAAAATCAGAATTACATGATGTCTTTGTCATTTTGTTCTGCTTCTCTCTCAGGTAGAGAGGAAAAATTTTACTGTTTCCATAGTTCTGTGATAACAAAAACTGGCTGAGATTGGAAAGGACCTTTGAATGTAAACCTGGTCCAAGCATTTACTCAAGCAGAGCCACCCAGAGGTGGAAGCCCAGACACCTTGTAAATGTCTCCAAGGACAGAGACTCCACAGTCTACCTGAACAACCCATGTTCAGTTGCCCTCACAGTGAAAAAGTATTTCCTGATGGTCAGACGAGGCCTTCTTTATTTCAGATTGTGCCCATTGCCTCACCTATCTACATATTATTTATCCTGTCCTAACCGAGGTAGGCATATGCTTTTTCATTGCTAGCAATGTATGCATTATATACTTTGTACTATTCCTTTCTGGAATGTCATATAATGCAATTTCAATCTTACTAGGTCAATAAGTAAAGACATTCCTTGAAAGTACAGTTTTAGTGAAAATTCATTTGTTTATAATTATTTGTATGTGGAAACTCACTGAATGTCTTAAAATACTAAGTGTTGAGAAAGTAAGCATGCCTCACATGCATATATGTATGCATTGATATTACCTTTTCTTGGCTCCAAAAAACTCCTAGGCAGATAAAATGGACTTTGCTATTCTTGTGAATTCTAGCAAAATAGACTTCAGTGATACTTGACCCATCATGTTGTTGCTACCTGTGACATGAAGGAGAAAATTTCTTCTTTTACTGAAAAACAGTGGGAGCTTTTGCAGCTAATTTCAATAAGGCCTGCACAGAAACAGAAATTCTAGCTGGAAACTTCGAACATGTGCATCTATTATTCAGTCAAAAATAACAGAGATCAGTGAAAACATAAATTTCTAGAAGTCAAAGAAGAACAAAGGAACTTTCCTAATGAAATTTCAAAGAAAACTTCCATTATAAGATATTGACGTTAACTAAATTTAAATCATTAAAAAAAATGTCAGATTTGGGGAGAAGATGTTGGTAATTACAGGTTGGTGATATATTCTCTATTTCTATAAGAAATGGAATGCTGGAAAAAAAAGAACTGCTGTCAGCCAAGGTTATAGATTTATCATTCCTTTGTCTGTATTCAGCTATGCACCTTTTTTATGATATGTATCTATTCCTTCAATAGCATTTATTTCCTGTGCATATACAAGAAGAGATCTGTGGGTCTCTGGCATCCCTAGTGAGAATCTTTGCTCTAAAGGAGCACTAATGAGCTATCTACTGAATCAGTAAATGTGATTGTTCATGCAAAATGGATTGTTCATGCAAATTGATTGGGATAAGGAAGTTACTTCTATTTCTGCTATATGAATGACAGCAGATATAAAAGGATAATACTAAATACTCCATCCGAGGAAATAGAGTACAATCTTACTGTAATTGAGATTGAGAACAATGTAAAATATATCACCTTTCTGAATATTAAGTTATCTGATATTTTTCATTATTCTAATCTTATTTTTCTGTAAGAAATATATTAGGTTTATCCGTATCTTTTGTTGTGCATATGCAAACTGATATTAAAAATTTAATCATCAAGGTTAACGTATGCGTACATTTCTACCATTGACACTGAATTTAATAATCAAATAATCAAAATGAATTCTCTTTTTTCAAGATTTGGAGGCAAGACCTTTTCAAATGCAATGTGATCCAAAACCAATAGGCAGCAACTGATGTCCAATTACATAAGTTGTTCACATTGTGAGGGTCACAATAAGTAAGTATCTCCTTTTCAGACAACAAACTGGAGGGAATTCAAAGTGAAATAATACAATGATTGGCACTCTGATGTAAGAGGAAAAAATAGAAGCACAAAAAGCAGAGAATTCATAAGATAAGATGATTTTCTTCAAAATAAAGATATATATTGTTAACTCCATAGATACCAAAGGAAACTGAGGATACTGAGCACCTTGTGAAATAAAGCTAGGCTCTCCCTGTAACAGAGTCTACTTTTCTACATCGTGTTCTAGTTAGGATAAAGCTATGATAATCAAAATATTTCAGTGGTAAGTACCAGTCAATATATATTTCTGTAAGTCAGCTGAAAAATTGCATAGAATGCCTTGATTATTTTAAACTAGTAAAGTAATTATTTAGGGTCATAGAGATTTTTGGAGATTTGGAGTTTAGGACTCCAAAATAGTCTTCATCCATGATATATACAGTTACTATTCTGCAAGAAAAGAAAGAAAACAGATTCAGGAAATGAAAACGCGAATGATACAATTATTCCAGTTTCACTTATAAATGTCAGAGGACTTGCAAAAAACATAGAAACATTTTTAGGCATAGTCAAACTTTCCACCTTTTCTTAATATTGTAGTTAAAATTGCTTTCCCCAGCTGACTGAAGGTCATTTTTGAACCAATGTTCAGCAGCAACTTTCTTCTCAAACTGTTTCCTTCTTTGTGCTATGCTAATACAGCACTCAGAGCTGTTCTTATTCACTGAGAACCAATGGTGAGTTTTGATACTGATCTGTTGCCTAGTGTCAAAAAAGTGTGCAATTACGGATGTTTTACCAGGATGGTTAGATTCATTCTACAATTAAGAGGCTTAAGAATAAGCTGTTTATTCAACATCTGTGTTTGGAAGCCCCAGATGTTGTCACAGTTAAATGACAAAGAAATCTGTCTTCAGAGAAAATAGAAAGGCTTTCTCTAGGAATATCCCTAGAGAATGTTTTGAGAGCTTCTTGACTTTTCTTGAAAATTGCTTGATTTTTATGGGTGGAACATCCTACTTATTTTCATTTGTACTCCAGCTAAAGTAGAGTCCTGTTGCAGCCACAGCAAGTGAGAAACACTAAGACTTAAACATTAGGTTGTTCTGAAGCCAAGCATAAGCACACTGATAAACCATGACTAGATAAGCACTTATAGGCCCAATGGTCCCATGCTAAAAAATAGCTCTGTCCCCCTGTTTAGCACAAACAACTACTGAGTCACAGGAGCTGTGCCATGAGGTTTAAATGTAGGGTAATGGCAAAGGCCCTGAAAATATAGGCACAGATTGAAAACAGGACCTGGAATGATGAACAGGGGCTCAAGAACTGGCAAAATCAAGATTGATTTTACAGTGGAAAAGAAGCATCTAAGCAATTGAAGTAGAAGGCTGTGACATCTGGTGGACTCGGAAAGTAATATTTCAACCACTGCACAGTGTGTAGTCCAGGATCAGAGCCAAAGGCTGGGAGCTGAAGAGATTCAAACGTCATATAAAAAGAGATCACAATATCACAGACTGGTTGGGATTGGAAAGGCCATTTGAAGATTATCTAGTTCAAAGCCCCTGCTAAAGTGGATTCACCTAGAGCGTGTTGTATAGGATCACATCCAGGTGATCTCCAGATAAAGGGATTCCCCAGCCTCTCTGAGTAGCCTGTTCCAGTGCTCTGTCACCCTTGGAAGAAAGGAATTTTTTCCTCATGTTTAGATGGAACTTTCTGTGGTTTAGTTTGTGAGTCTGGGGTCTAGTAAGAAAAAAAAAAAAAAGATGCTGAATTTGGCTCCACTTTACTTGCACCAAGAGTTCTGTGGCTTGGTCACTTCAATGACTAACAACAATCAAGGGACACAGTTGTTGACATTAACTTTAGGACATCAGCTCCATGGTACTCTACACTCTCAGCTAGTTAAAACTTTCGGAGATTTGCTACTTTGAGCTAGTGACATGGAATAGGAAGCATGACCTGTGAAAATTAACTGTTAATGTAAATTATGCTAATAAAGACCTAGTAAAGTTTTTTTAGAGGATGCAAATGGCTTGATTTATCAGTTTTATAAATACTTTAGTGATCTAAAATTCCCTAACTAATATATGTGTATCTGTTACATACTTTCCTATTTCATTATTATTAGTTGATACTTGATTCTTGGTCAAAGGGAAGCTGTTGATAATTAATATCGCAGTAGCTATACCTGAAGTTCAGACAGGCTTCACATGACATCTGGAAACTCAGCACTAACCAGCACGAGTTAAGAAAGCTCATACACCTGGAAGATGCATGCAAGACTTTAAATGGTTTTGATCGGATCTATTAGGTTCAGTAAGTATGGGATCTTCAGATCTCAAAATGGTTGGGGACTAGATTTACCTCAAAGAAGGTCTTGGACACCTTTTGGCTAAAGCAACCTCATATTGAAAACCTATATCCTCTTAATTTTCCACATTTTTTGTTTTAACTTAGAATGTCCACGCATTAATTTCACTGAAACAAATATGTTACAGCATACAAAAGAGCAAATATAGTAATTTTAAATTCTTGTGATGGTGTATTACAGCTGCTTTATATGTAGGGCCATATAAAATTACATGTTTATAAGGTTCATGTGAATGCCTGCAACACAGCTCTTTAAAGAACATTTAAAAATCAGGTCTCTGTGGTACATTTCATACAGTCAGCTCTGAACAACACAATCAGAGCATTATGTATTTTTACAGAGAATCTGTCATAATCTGACACTTTCTTCAGTACCGTTCTCTAGCATCATTTTTTTTAAATGAAGGCTTAGCTACACATGAAATATTTTATCCCATCTTTTATTTCCCATCTCTTAAATATTGGCCAATTTTTGCATCAATTTCTTATACTTTGTTTAGCAAAATAAAAGTTTTTCATTTTGTGCATATGTGAGGTGCACAGACTATATGAAAAAGTACATAAATAATATATAAACAAAATTACCCATTTATTTTGGTGTCCATATTTTGCCTGAAAATCTGATGGCATCTCTTAGCAGAAGCATCCAAATATTACAAAGTAATGGTGGATAACTACTCTTGGTTCCTATATAAATAAGCTGAGCATTTTTCAAGAAAAAAGTCTTCACTAAAAAATGAAATAAATGGGGCTTTAAAAAAGCCCCCCCCCCAAAAAAAAATTACAAATGGATTTTTTTGAACTTCAGAAATAAAAACTGATACTTTTTTTTCAAACTAATGAAAAAATTTTTTTTTCTTCTTAATTTATGCAGTTCTAAATATATTTTCTTACAAGATACATTTTCATGATCAGAAATTGTTGCACTCAAAACCTTTTTAAGGGCAATAGGGAGCACATTTTAAAGCATATGTAAAATATTTTCCTAGCATCCACCTACTTTCCCTGATGTTATGCTCACGCTCCCAGCACCCTTCATTTTATATATATATACCTTTACAGCGATGCTGTGTTTTATTGAGGTTTTGCATTGAAAAATTATTGCTTGCACCATTAATGCAATGGTTGACATTTTGAAATGGGAGACAATTGGTTAAATATAGCAAATTAGTACTATTTCAGATTGCTATGTGACCATCAGCTGACTTTCTAAGAGAACATAAATATACTCTGCACTGTTTCCACAAGGCCCTTGTGGATATTTCACAAGCCATCAGACACCTTACATGATGCTGCATGGCTGTGTTAGGCAAATAGTTCTGGGAAGAAGATTTAAATGCAGAAAAAAAAATGAACCTTACTTTTTTAAGGGTTTGCACTTGGCTAAATAAGAAAATTAACTTTGTAAGATTTCAGTAGCTGCTGTCCAAGAAAGGGCTCATGTAAAGAATACTGTATCAGAAGTTCTAAAATGTCATGTTTTCATCTCTCAGAAACAAATGAGAGTAACAGTATTTGATTTAAAGATTGTGATTTTTGACTGTTTCTTAAGTGCTGTACTTTGTGCTTAGAGACATAGAAAGTAATTCTTTAACAACTTGGTTTATTTGCCCCTCCATCTGGTTGGGATTCACACTTAGGGGCTTCAGGTATATACCTGTGCTGTTTCTCTATTAAGATGTCACACATCTGACTGCAGGGTAGGAAGCAACTAAGTGTGTTAATCAATGAAAATAAAGTATTAATTTGACTGTGGCAGGAATCTTTGTCATCAGGTTTGTCTGATAGGCTCTCTTTGAATTTACTTCTACATTCTTTTTGTTTGTTTCTCTGAAAGACAGATAACCACAGTGGGAAAGGTGAGGGGAAGAGTTGAGAAGGGGAAGTTGAGGAGGGGAAGAGAAGGAGAAAAGAAACAATACATTACGGGGGCATCAGAATGAACAGACTCCAGGCTGTCGATAAGTGTCAGCAAGGTAACAGTCACACTTTAATTCCCAGGAGAGACCCAGCATATTAATTCTTTGACTTTTCTTGCAATGACTGTGATGGGGGAAGTAGCCTTGGTCTTAATAAACACAGTTAGAAACAACATAGTGCCTTTTACATGGTGCTTCTACGAAGTAGATCTTAATTAATTCTTACATTATCTGAGATTAGTTTGCAGAGTGATTTTAAAAGAAACTCTAAATAGAGCATTTTTTAAAAGTTGGTTAGTAACTATTTTGTGAAGCTTTTTGCCTATTAATGATAGGATTTGTAGCTGAGGTCTGTTAGTTTTAATGGTATAGTGGTATTTTTCCTCAGTATGGTACAGCTATAAGCTAAGTCTTACCTCAGTTTGTTGCCACTGGATGAGCCTCCAAATTAGTAGTTTGTTCAAATTTTCCTTGTCTAGCCCTTTACTGAATAATGTAGCAGTATAAGCTTTTCTTACCATTCTCACATATTTAGCTGTGAGTGAGCCTTTTTTTCCCTCATGTCACCCCTACATTTATGCATGGGCAAGGTCTCGTTAGGCTCTTCAAAGACTCTTCAAAGGCTCTTCAAAAACTGTATGTTAATCAAGTATCTGCAGAAAATGCCCAACCATGATGTCTCTTTTACTTACTTCTCCTCTGATTGTGAGATCCACAAACTCTCAGCTAGCTGGTTGACAATCCCACAAAAGGTCTCCATAATTTGATCTGCTGTTTCAGAAGTATGGATCAGGTGGACCTTGTCTCTCCTCACCATTCCTTCATCTTCAAATAGGTCTTTAGGATCACAAATGCTGAATCCCTACTGACCATGTGACCTGTGAAACCAAGAACTGACCTGTAGAATCCACCTGCTCCTCCCCATGTCTTGCTCTTTCACAAACAGGATGGAGAAGAAACCACTTGGACCACCATGCGCTCCTTCACTTTTACTCCCAGAGCTAAATACTGGCTTTGGTTACACCAGAAGTCTCTGCTGGCATTATTGTTGGTTATTGGCATTAACAAGATGAAGTGATTTCATTTCAAGGCCAGATGGACCTTAGCGGGTTCTTTGCAGCATCCCTATTCTGAGGACCCAAGCAAAGTAGAAAATCTGAAATAAAGGTTGCCAGATGCTGTTTTCTCTAACTGATTTCAGTGACCAGGTCTCATCTGACTCACACCTTCTTAGTCATAACCTCTTCCCTCCCCTCTGGGATCATGTCACAAAACCTATGGAGATGAATACCTATGGGAGGAGAAGGTGGCTATTTTCCTGTTGATAGAAATAATGTTCTAGATTTTCCCTGTGTCAGGAATTTCTATCTGATGCTTAATCTGGTCTTCCACTTTTATACACAGGTAGGGGTTCAAGACTTCATCTCTGCAAGGTCTCTGTGAGACTCCTGTTAATCCTTTAATTCTGTGTGGTGCTGTTCAGTCTAATATTGTCCCGGTTTGGACAAATTTGGAGGAAAATATCCTCTGATGGAAAGCAGGTTACAATCACCCCACCCCCCACCAGGTTCGGGGAAAAAAACTTTTTCCTCAAAGGAAAGTGAAAGAGATAAAACCTATTTATTAACAAACACACAGGAAAAGAATAATAATGCTAAATAATAAAACCACTCACTATAGAGAGAAAACCTGGGAAGATTTTAGAGTCCCTCTATAGGTGTAGCCTTTTTCCTCCTTGGAGCTGGGTCGGGGTGGGCCCCCCACCTCCAGGGCCTTGGTGGAAAATTCTCCTGATGTGTTCTGATGTTGTTGAAACAGTCCAGAAGAGAAGAAGGGAAAAACCAAACTCCAAAGAAAACAAAGTTCAACTCTCATTCTCTCTCTCTCTCTCTCTCTC
>VWZQ01007867.1:10779-21729 GCA_013397015.1 Myiagra hebetior | reverse complement strand
TCTCATTCTCTCTCTCTCTCTCTCCCTCCCCCTCTCTCTCTCTCTCTCTCTCCAGAGAAAGAAAATCAGAGCCAAAAAATCTGGCCGAGAGCACCAGTGTGTTTCCTCCTCTCTGCCGCAGCCGGAAAAGAGAAAAGCATCTGTCCTTGAACAAGTTGCTTTGAAAGTTCACTGGGGTTTTTTTTCTCTCTCCCTTCTCAGGCTCAGTTTAAAGGCACAGAAAAGGCACAAAATTTATTTCTGGGCAATAGAGTGGTGATAGGGGATACACATTATAAAGTCACCCCAAGACAAATATTTAAATCTTTTTATATATTTACCATTATTTTCACAAAAAAACCAGACAAATAATGGTAGCCTGGAGTAGCAAAACTTATCAGCAAAATGTACAAGTAAAAGTCAATTTGATGGTCATAGTATATAAGCCAGTATCTATGAGATGTGAAAATGGAAGCATTATAATGCAGGGTTCAATATATTTCTTTTCAGTAGCAACAGGTGGAATAAATCTGCTATTAATGAACTCATCATGCTTCATCTCGTCATTATGGAGAAGCACAAATAAGTCTCTCAACCCATCATGCTATGGAGGACATCACTTGATTCATTCAAAATATCAACATAAATAATCCCTATAGAGGAGATGATCAGCACAAATGTCAAGTATGCATGTAATTCCACATAATAATCAACTTCACAGACAGATATTATAGAGATTAAATTAACATCATGCTACTCAACATGCTACTTTGAAAACTGTATAATATTTAGTAGCATTTACATGAATATTATCATTACCATTCTAAACTCTGGTAGATTAAAACCCAAGCTCTTGCTAATTCACAAGTCTTGCAGGGAAGAACAAATCACAGAAAAAAAATAGAGGTGTCTATGGAATCTACATTTGAGTTAATTAACTTTGACTCCTTTCTCAGTTCTCTCAGGCTATGGAAATAGGTACTGTTGTGACATTGTTCACATCACATAGTTTAATAATTTATTTCTGGACAAAGCAAATTGTGCCACAACTTATTTCTCTGTATTTACTGTAAAAAAACTAGCTGCACTTCAAATTTGTCTCATCTGGTTTCATCCAATTAAAAGTGAAATATCTGGTAAAGAATAGTCTTCTGAACTCTCTGTTGTATTACTCTTCATCCAGAGTTTGATTCTTTGAGGCTGTTCTATTCTAGGATTGGATGAATCACCCTGATTACATGGATGAAATCTAAGTGATATATCAAGAATAAACCCAAAAAAATTAAGGATAAGAATCCTTTTATCTAGTTATCTTTTATCACTGTGAGAGTGACTGAGCACTGACGCAGGTTGCCCAGGAAGGTTGTGGAGTTCATTCCATTTGGATATTTGAAAGTCATGTGCCTGTAGTTCTGGGAAACCTGTCTAGGTGGCCCAGTTTGCACAATCTGGTAGATTGTACCTGTTATACTAATTGTTCTACATTAAGAAAAGATCTATTAGTTTTGGAATAATCCCTCACAAAGAATGATAGTACGGACTATTTGTGAATATGGAAGGTACAAGCTTTTTACCAAAAGAATACACTAAAATAAGGGATGCAGATAGCAGCTTCTTACTGTGCACAAGTCACAGCATAAGTAATTAAAAAAATTAAGATTGAGGATTATAAAAGGATTTTAATTGTTATATCTGATATGTACTGATGCCAAATATGCCAGTAAACCAAAATTTAGTTCCTTAAATATCTGTTCAACAGTCACATAATTTTAAAGATATGTAGGGTCTCTAAACTTCACCAGTAAATCCTCTAGATCTCTTAAAAATTCTTAACAAAAGTATAATTTCATTTTCCTGTCTCTTTCACATTTTGGTTCAATGACCAGAGCCCTCAGCCCAGTATTTCAGTATCCCAATTTCAGTCCTCTTCTCTTTATAAAAAAGTGTTTCACATATGATTGATCTCTCCATCCTCTGAAAGTGCTGCATCTTGTAAGAAGCAATTAATGGGGTGAAAATATAAGTCTGATTCTGCAGTTGGTTTTTCATGACAGTTACCTGCCAAGGTGAGACAAGAACTTTATTTAAAACTCCAGTGGGTATATATCAGAAAATCTTTACAGATAATTTTATGATTAATCCAGGCCTCGGCTTTTATATTTTGGGTTTTAGTAGAAAGATGGCTGAAATTTGAGCACTACAGTAGTTAGTACTGAAATTTTGAAATCCTTTTCAGATCTAGCCTTAGCTTGTTTCTTGTACCTTGAGTAGACAAGAGTAGTCACAAAAGTCAACTAGGGAGGCTTGATGCATAAAAATTTCTCTACGATTAGAGGAGGAAAGTCAGTTGTTCCAGAGAGGCATACAGAACATATAAAATTAAACTCTTGAATAGCCCTTGAGTGAGGTTCTTTCTACCCTCAGTAGTGGAGAGGTGTATGGAGACCAGTTGCACAAGAAAAATTGTCTTGCACACACACACAATGTTGTTTCCCAAGTAATTTGAAAACTAGGCAAATATCTAGCAAGAATTTGTAACGGTAAATGGAAATACTAGCAAGCTATGTAGTTATGAACCTTTTTAAACATCACCAGCACAATGGTTTTACCTCAGTCAGTTTCTCAAAAAAAAAAAAAAAAATTGTCTTCTCCTGTCATTCTTCCATCTTCTTTTATTCTTCTTCCTTTGGTCATTACATCATTAGAGAAAATTGTATAGATTCCTACTAAAAGAATCTAAACCAGGATCTTCCAAGCATCATTTTAATAGCAAAGCTATGTCCAATGAAATAGGTATAGCATAAATGATGTACATGTTGTGAGCTCATACGAATAAAATATTAAATTATGACTAGGAATAAATTAGCTGGATACGGGTTAAATTAAAAATAAACCAAAACCCCCTTACATTATAGTTATCACAGTTCTATAATTTTCTGATAAATCTATTATAAATTGGACTTCCCAGAATGAAAACCTTACATGTTTTTCTGTCCCAAAGCTCAATAAGACCAACCATTTGAACAATGAAAATTTCCCCTTGTTATACGTACTTTCTTGCTCTTTGAGAATCATGTAAGCTAGTGAAAGGGAAAAATGTACTGGGTTTGAGAAATCTGGATTATATTTTGTATGGCTTCATGGAGAATGAAAGCATAAACAGCATAAATACATTCACGATTAGATTTTTCTCCTTGTTACACAGCAACAGATTAGCATAAACTCTGATACCTTGCGGGAGGAGGAAATCCCAGGGAAATAATTGTTTCCTTTATTTGCATCTAACTGTTAAATAGTAAACTATCAAAAAATCTTTAGACTGACATTTTTTTCTTTTTATTTTATGAAATGTGTTTATTTGATGTGGGAACCTCTTTGGATAATTACTCATTATTCATGAAGAACAAAATAAGTCTTCAAGTCAGGTCATATATAATTTATAACTACATATGTTTCAGCAGCTGCCAGTATTACGCTGCTATACGTTTTATATTTGCAACATTCTCCTGTATGTTAAAAAAGATGTCTATTTCTCTCTGAGAAAATCTTTTCCCCTCAAATCTTTACAGTTAGTATAAAAGAAAAAAATTTAATTTGCTCATGAAATCAGATGAATCACATGAAGCTATGTTTTACATAAGAAACAATACTTTATGCAGAAAAAGAACTGTGAAGATTGTGAAGTGGAAGTGATATAACCCTTCTCAGCTTTATGACATCTATGGAAAACAAAATATATTTAAAGTATTTTCTTACTAAACTATAACATAAGGCCAGTAATAATGATAAAAAGGTCTAAATTAATACAAACACTGCAATCAAAAATTAAGAAAATATAGCCACCAAAGATTTATGTGCTTAATTGCATTTTTTATGTGTTCATTAGTTGATATGCTAACAGTGTTTACTATTACTGTAATGAAAAATACCAACATTTAAGATTTTTTTCCACAGAAAACATTTATATATGCCATTCTCAAACTATTACATTATATGCAATAAATAAATACACTATTTATAAATCAAACCAAAACAAAAACATACATTGAAGAAACATAAGAAGCTTAGAAACAGAGACTTTCTGAGAATATGGAAGAATTTTTAAGTGTTCTTTTGAAAAGATCTGATAAACTATAACTTTTCTCTACATTCTGGATGTGCTAGTACTACTTTTCCTGATTACAATAATATTCTAAACCTCAAAAGCTCAGTGTACTGATGAATAATTGCAATGGGAAATGTGAAATAGCCTAAAGCTGAATTAATTATGGTTTTTGTACCTGCATGCTAAGGATATGTCCATATAGGTATGTAGTTAAAAGAATACAAAAGTTGAAAAATGAATCATTAAGATGACTACGAAATGTGAGAATAAAGGTTACACCTGCAAATACAATTCAGCCCTGAGGCAGATAAACATCATGTAATGTGGAATAATAATACCATTAGAAGCCATTTTTTGCTATAGGACAGCCAACATTTATTTCTGTTTTTCCTAACTTTTTGACTGCTTTGTAACTCTAATATTCACCAATGTATCATTTTATGCACAAAAGAGAGAAAAATCATAGCACAGAAAAATGTTAGTCACCCCCTGAAGTCATTGACAGGCTCAGGATCTTTACAAGAATTTCAGTACACTTATCACATGAATTAATTGAGTGAAATATAGTGCTAAGGTGGCTGTTAACTTCCCCATTAGTTGAGCTTTACAGAAGGATGGAGACATTCGGAGTTGTGTGCCACTAGCACGGATACTCTTATAAATTATAAAGGAACATTAAATTAATGAAGAATATTTTTCAACTAAAACTCTGGAGAGAAGTTTGTCTGATGTGAAAGACTTCTACACCCATTATTGTCATTTGACTTTCTTCTGACACTACCTTTCTATGCTCAGTGTCTGTTCCTGTTTTTTTCCCTATTGCCATTCCAACAATCCCATGCTTGTTCTCTCCGCTTCCTGGGTTCTAATACATATTTACTATCTCCTGCCACTGCCTAATTAGGTCCCTGCATGTTTCCTTCATTGCTGTACTTGACTATTCTCTTCCACAATCAACTCCTCTCTTTGCTAAACTTTGCCATTTACCCTCTTTGGTAATATCCCTCTCTGTTTTTTTTTTTCCTGATCTTCCCTACCACACAGGCCCACGCATCTCCAATTCATATACAGAAATCCCTATTAATTAATGAGAATATTTTTTTCTTTTAATCAATCTATTTTTCAGCTATCAAGCAAACTTAAAAAAATTCTACTAAAACAGAAGAATGGTAAATGTAAAAAAGCAACCAGCATGACTGTATTTCAAATATGCAGAACAAGATCTTTTTCTCATATTCCATTCTAAAAAAAAAGTGCACTCACTGCTATGTCATAAGGCAAATATCCAGGATGGGAATTTTAAGTTTAAATTACTTAACACTGACAAAATTAAGAGCAACTGAAAGCATGACTTTCCTACAGGCACAATCAAGGAAAATAAGATATCTACACTGCCTATAAATGGAAGATCATCACCTTGCAATGAAATAAATTTTGTTTAGAATTAAGGAATTATTGACAGAATAAAATTGCAAGGTATATTTGAGGATTATCCAATCCAATTATCTATCCCTGTTAAAAGCATGGCTAATTTCAAAGTTAGGTCACATTGCTCATATCTTTTCTAGATGAGTTATGAAAATATCAAAGGATGGAGATCTCACAGCCCTTCTGGGCAACCTCCTCTGATGCTCAGCTTCTTTCACTGTCAAGAATTTTCTCCTCAAAGTCAACCACAATTTCACTTACTGAGTGGTTTTTCTTGATATTCTTCTAGATACTTGAAAGGAGAAACTCTTGTCTTACAGCCCTGATTTGTGTAAATGAGAACTCTAAGTCAATCAATCCTCTCTTTTATCCTTTTATTCTCCAGTTTAATCAGACTCAGCTCCCTTGGTCATTTCATTGCATTCTCTGGTTTGTCAACATCTTTCTTATACTAAGGCAACAAATGTGGCACACCATTTTCCTATCATCTTGCAGTTTTCCAGCCTCATAAGTACCAGAATAGAGGGTACTCCACTTCCCCTGATAATGGCTGTACAACCTCCTTGCAAAATTAGATCAGTGTTCAGTGGACTGTCATCACTGAAAATGCACAAGGCACTTTTTGTTTACAGAATTCACAAGATTCTGCTTCAGTTACACTAAAAACTTATATAATTATCTTAATTCATTCTTCTTGTATTTACTATTTTTAAAATGTGTTTCATTCAAGAGCTTTGGCCATTTTTCCCATATATATGCGTATAAAGCTTTTTTCACAGTTTAAATATTATATATTAAAGCAATTCAACACTAAAAAAAAAAAACAATTAATAAATAGTATGTGCTATTTCCAACTACTTTTAGTAAAACCTACAGTTTCTAAAAGCTGCAAGAAGAAGGGTTTTACAAGCATGCAAGTGTCCTTTGCTATCTGAGGGCAGGGCTCCCAGGTTGGTACCTGCATATATACCTACAGGCTATAGGTTCACTGTTGTTTTTTACAGGCACCACTGTACTGCAGATATCACAGCAGCCTGTCAGGATTTAACCTCAGCAGAGTGCTCAGCTCCAAACAGCTGCTCACTCAATCCACAGTGAGATGAGGAGAGAATTGAGAGGCTAAAAGCGATAAAAAATGGGAGTTGAGATAAAGACATTTTAATAGATAAAGCAAAAGCTACACACAAGCAAAACAAAGCAAGGAGCAATTCACCACTTCCCAGTGGCAAGCAGGTGTGCAGCCATCTCCAGGAAAGCAGGGCTCCATCAGGCGTTAACAGTGACTTGGGAATACAAACGCCACCAGTCCAAACATCCTCCCTGTCCTTCTTCTTGCCCCAGCTTTAAATGCTAAGCATGACACCATATGGTGTGGGATATCCTTTTGATTAGCTGGGATCAGCTGTCATGGTTATGTCCCCTCCCAAATTCTTGTTCACTCCCAGTCTCTTCGCTGGCAGAGTGGGGCAAAGAGCAGGAAAGGCCTTGAGACAGTGCAAGCACTGCTCAACAGTAACTAAACCTTTTTATGTTAGCAATACTCTTTAACTCACTAATCCAAAAGACAGTAATATATATAGGGTTTTATAAAGAAAATATATTCTGTTCCAATCAAAACTAGTACAGGAACACAAACTGAAATCCAGAGAAGGCATGGGTAAGAGTCATCTTTATATTATTGTCAAAAATAAACATCTCTTTCCTTGTCTTTCCTTCTGTCCTTCAGTAAGAACTTTATCTATCATAGATGAGGAATTAATTGTCAGGCATAATTATGATGTCATATTTAGCACTAAGAATATTTTGAATCTCCCTCAGCTTACAGAATAAATGTCTGCTCCTCTTTTTGAATAAAAATAAGAATGTAGGGAAGCTTCTGGCTAGCTCAGTAACAGATGCTGTTATTGATTCTGATCCAGTTGTTGGCACTTTCTTCCCTCCCCACTGTTACCACAACAAAAGAAAAAAAAAGGAAAGTTTAATTTAGCTCTTAACCTTCAGCCCCTCTGAGGAATGTGTCATCATTTCCATGTGTTATGCCAATTGATTTCATATGCATTATTTTGCTTTCATCCCTGAAGTGGTTTTGCCATGTTTAAAGCAATTAAAGCAAATAGAAAGTAGAATTGCAGAAATCTGAATGGAAATTTTGACATCAGGAAATAGGTAATTTTATGCCTTGGGGCAGGATCCCGTGGGAACAGACGTACTTGAAGTGGGACATAAGTGACATTTATTTGTATATCTCAAACTTCAGTTTTCGGTTTTCTTCTTCAACAGCTGTCTGCTTATTATAATTTGACCTTTGAGCAGTTTTAACAGGCCTAAGAATCGTAATGCTAAGCTATATTCAATCTTTGAAACAAGTATGCTTCTACCTGAGTCCTGTGAGGCCTTATCAAGATCCCTGTGAAATACAGAGAAGGTTATCAGTTAAAAAATATCTATATGTATACATGGCTTATGTGGCAATCAGAACTCACTGAGCAAACAAGAAGCTTGCATTCAGTTCTTTCCTCTGTTGCAGGAAGTTTAACCCATCAGACTTAAGGCAGTGCACAGGACCTAGAAATACTTCCATCTATTTTACTGAGACTTTTATTGAAAGAAACAGGAAGAGTATCTTATTCTACAGTCTATTTGTTAGGGAATTTTACCTGTGTAAAGAAGTCTTGGTTTGCAGTCACTTAGGTCTTACTATATATAAACCTGGCATATTAGACTAAAAGTCTCAGCAATAGCTATGAATAACCATCTATCTGTCACTCAAAAACTCTCCTTCTCCTTCTGTTCCAGTAAGAAATACTCTTTTTCTCATCTAGTAAATTCCTAATCCTTAGCAATCACCCTTGGTATGTTTCCTCATGTTTAGTGAGAACTATGATACAGCATTGATGGATGTGGTTTATGTGCTTTAGATAGCATTTTTGAGGACACATGGGACCTTTTACTCAGTTTCTGTCCCACGTTGGTCAGATGTGATCCAATCTACTCTGGCACCTGCTAACTTTATTAGCACAATACTTTCTTCAGGGTAATACTCTAAGAATAAAGAGTAGAATGAAGTGAACCCTGCTTCTTCTTGAAGTACATAACTCTTGTTATGTCTTTCTGTCATGTGAAAAGGGCAGATTTCTTTGACCCTCAGTGTTTCATTTGTGTCTCAGTGCCCCAGGAAAGCTGAGACTCTCATGCCCAACCAAACTCTTAAATTGCTGAATTTAAGCTCTTTACCTGATGCACATGGAGGTGCATGTGCAAAGGTCTTCTTTCCATGATTTACACATAATCTTGGAATTTTTTAGGTTGGAAAAGATGTTTAAGGTCACCAAAAATTCGTCTAACTACTAACTTAGAACTGCCAAGTCCAGCACTTAGCCATGTCCCTAAGTGCCACACCTACACATCTTTTAAATACCTCCAGGAATGCTGGCTTGATCACTTCCCTGGGCAGCCTTTTCCAGTGCTTGATAATCCTTTAGGTGAAGAAGTTTTTCATAGTACCTAGTCTAAACTTCTCCTGGTGCAACTTGAAGCCATTTCCTCTTGTTCTGTCTTATGCAGTATATAAACATAAAAAGTTTAAACTCATCAGGCAAATGTTCCAGAGCAATAACTCATGTCAAACTTTGAGTCACAGTCTACTTGCTCTCTTTCTCACTTACTGAAAAATCATTTCCTGTGAAGAAATTAATCTATGATCACAGAAAAAACACATCGTGACCTGATTTTCTGTTACACCAATGAGTGGTTACAGTAAGAAATATGGTGAGATGTGTTTCTCACTGCGCTTGATATTATAAGCATGCATTTCATCTAATGAATTTCTAATGGCAAATATGCGTACAATACAAAATTAGAACCCACTATCTCTTATGTCCAGGCTCTCAGAAATCTGTTTAGGTGCCATAATACACAGACTGAACACAATTTCTTGTGGGATATTTAGAGATGTTTCTGTGCAACTTCTCCTGAAATCAACAGTATCTCAAAGATAAAAATATAATCTCAATTAAAACAACTGCAAAACCAAACAATAGCAATAAAAATTTTCAAAAAAAGTTATTTTGGTTTTAATTATATAATTGTGAATGTGGAAAATAATGATTGCTTTGCCAGAGTTCATTAGAACATCACAGGTTAATTTCTATTTATTTACACTGAGAATACTTTCACTTGGTACTTGAAATTTAGGTTTTAAATATTTTATCATAGAACAGTGATAGTTTTGTATAAGTTCACTTGTAATAGCATAGTAGTTACAGATACTGACATTTGTAAAGCTCTGAAAACAATTCTAATCCCTGCTTTCAAAATAATATTATTAGAATAAGATTTGTGTTAATGAATACTATCCATTTAATGGTTAACATTCATCATTTCCTTTCTATTAAACTTAAAAAAATGTTGAAGCATATTAAGTATATGAATGCTTATTAAATAATTCAGCATTTATGTAGCAGGAAGACAAATACTATGCATGCATAAAGGGCAGATAAACCTGGGTGTTCTTTTTTTTTCCAGAAAAAAAGTGCTGAGCTAGAAACAAGACACAAATCTGAGTGCCTTCCAACTCCGCTCTATAAAAGTATATAGCCATTCTATCAAATAATTTTCTATGAAAGTTCATCTGGTTTGCGAGGAATAAAATGAAATGCTAATTTTGGAGTTCTGACTTCTTGGCATGCCTACTATTCCACTTACAAATTTTATAACAAAAGAGAACACACCATATACATGAATATATACAAAGCTATTTTTTGTCTAGATAATGATTTAGTAGTCTAATAAGCCATATTGCCTGCGTAATTCAGAAAAGTCTTATTAAAATGCGTAAAACTTGTGTGTGAGGTTTTCCTGGTTGGGTTTGGTTTTTGGCTTTGTTTTTAGTTTGGTGGTTTTGTTTGGTTTTTTTTTGATTGGTTGGTTTTGTCATGTCTGTCCTTCCACCCCTCTCCCTCACAATTAGTTCTCCATTTTCAATTTTTTTCCCTGTATTTATGCTCAGTGTTTCTCTGGGTCCCTATGAAGAATGACTATTGCAGGTTTCTTTTAGAAGGACTCTTCTTTGCTGGGCTCATGGCAATCTCTTCTTTCACCTCAGCCTTAGGCACATCTGGATTTAGTTTTATAATTTCTTACCACAGTGTTTTTGCTTCACCATCTGACAACTGTTTGTCTGAACTAGATCCAGTCAGGAGTTCCCTTGTGGTGTCTGAACAGACACTCGTCTGATGAGTCTCTGATGTCAAGCATATGAACATTACAGGAGTTGGTAACCAATACTTGTAACCTTCAGTTCCAGAAATCTGTCTCAGTTACTGCAGTAAAGAGAGTGAAAGACTGTCTTGTTATGGAATTCCCTTAGAAACATGTACTCATGAATGGTTATAAGATCTGAAGCCCCATAACAGCAAGTCAGGGTATTTTTTTTTTTT
>VWZQ01007867.1:0-10710 GCA_013397015.1 Myiagra hebetior | reverse complement strand
TTATTGACATAAAAGAAGACCAAATATTTTTTTTTTTCTTTTTTTTTTTTTTTTTTTTTTTTAACCTTGGGTCTGCAGACAGCAGAAAAGAGAACCTGTGTTATTTCCACACAGTATTAGAGTACAGGAGAGAGACAGGCCACCATTGCTCAAAAAAACCCTCCTCGTAATAAAAAGTAATAAATAAATAAACACATGCACACTTATACAGACCACATGTGAGAATGTACTTGAATGTTTGCTGGTACTTCCAGCCTTCATAAATTTTTAATCACCCTGGCAGTTTTTCCCATCACAACTTCAGCAATTGCAGAAACAGGTTATTATTATTCATTTGGTTTTTCAAACAGCTAGTGTTTCAGAGGAAGTTCAGGAAAAGAAGTTGCTTCTTCAAGGATTTATAACATTAAAATAATAATGAAAAATGCATTTTAGTTACTGTTTTCCATTTGGTCTAAGTATCATATATCAGAAACTCAGAAAATTATTTTTTTATGTTCATCATAGTTTTTATATAAAACATTATACAAAGTAAAAAATGAGGTTTTAGTTCTTTTGGGTTTGAAAGTCTGTTTCAAATCTTAGTGGTATTGTAGAACTTCAGAAGACCTATAAAAACAAACATTATCTAATACATATATTGAAGTAAAATATAATTTTGATAATTCCAGCAGTATGGGATTTTGTATCCTGTGTTTTAACAGGGACATTTTTTCCCTTTCCAATGTCTACAAATGCCTTTATAACAGTCTTTTCAACCCAGAGATATCCTGTCCCAAACACAAGTATCCTACTCTAAGATTCTATTTTTCCTTTTATATTTTCAAAATTATTATAATATGCATAGTTCTCTGATCGTGATCATAAGTCAAGAATGCTGAATAGGATTTGAGATTTTCCCTGGTTAGAGAAAGATTCCCAAGCATCCAAGAGAAAAGGATCTCACCTAATTACTGAAAACTTGAGCAGATAAAATACAGGAAATAAATCAGCAGATATGTTGCTAATATTTAGATGAGCTCTGAAGGCTTTTGGTGAATCTTGTATAATCAAACAATAGGGCATGGATGAAGAGATGTGTGACATCCCAACACAAGAGTCACTCAGGACTGCCTGCCGTTCTTGGATATGCTGACAGTCTTGAATGGTACTGGATGACTGAATCTTCTTTTGTATTAGAAAAAATAAAAGCCTTTATTGACAACTAAAATATGAGACATGCTTAGGTCATCATTGCAAAATACTTCTAGACCAACATCAGAAAAATGCTATGCAAACCACAAGTACTAGTATTTGTCATTAAATTATAACCAGGTGATATCCTGGTGTTACTTATTCTTTGGTGCAAATTCTTTACATTCACTGGATATGATTTTGCTGTTTATTTATTTACGTTTTCTTTTCTAGATGCAGAAGGGAATTCTTTTAATTTTCTGATCATCATGTCACCCGTGATTCAGACTACCAGCTCAATTTCTGCCATAGCAGGTGATTTTCATGAAAACATGTACTGGTTTTAAAAACTGAGGAGAAATTAAGACTGCTCAAGCCACACCCTCTTGAAAGTGAAGGGGAAAAAAACCCAAAAAAAATGAAGAGAGATTATATGTTGGAGTCCCAATTTATTAAAAGAATCAGGAATTTCCCTTCCACATTGAATGGGTGGTATCGTTATGGATCAACTGAGAGCATTAGACAAGCCTTGCCTTAGGCTCAGATTTTGGCAGCAGCTCTACCTAGGTGACCTGCACCTAAATTGCTCTGGCTTGCAAGTTCTAAGGAATGGCAGATCAAGTTTCTCATGAGTTATTTATTAAATAGACTGAGGATTAACAGAAATAAAAGGCCTTAAACAGAGTTATTTACTACACAGGATAAACAAAAGAACTACTACTAAATTACACGAGACAGTTCACAACATTAAGGTACCTTTATTAAAGCTAACAAAGAAATAGAATAGATTAGGAGTCAATTTAATTTACCACTCAATTGATGATGGGGTACACAGAGTCCTTTACTCAACCCCTGAGAGAGTTACACAAGATAGGCAATCCAAACCTTGAAGAGAGATCCCCCCCACACATTTCCAGGGAATATGCAGAAGATTTCTCCTTTGTGAAAGTTTGGTGTAACTTTTATAGTTTGTAAAGTGAAGTGTCTGTCAATCAAAAATTCAATCTTATCTTCCTATGATCTTGCTTTCAAGGCAAGATGTTTATTGTCAGCTGGGAATGTCACCTCCATGGTGCAAAAAATAACTCACTACCAGCCAAGCAGTCCGGATTGAACTATTTCACCAATTAGCAAGTTCATGTGAGGAGGAAGATGCCTTGAACTATTGAAATTGTTGATAGGCAGAAAAGATAAGGCCTCCTGTGGTAGGGGAAACGTCCTGTTATAGGTATGGAGTTAACAGAACTCCACACCTATCTCTGTAACTAGGACCAAACCCTTTATCAGTATATGGCTTTATAGCTGCACTTAGCAGATCTTAACAATGGGACTTCCCCAAAAACCTAGTTTCTGGAAAAGACATACTGTAAGACTATCCTCTGTAAGCACAGATTATCTAACAAATGGCTGATGAGAAAACAAAGTATTATGATATTACTAAAAGCTGTAATTGTTTTCTGCATTAAAGAGTACTTGCAGGACACCATGGCATTGTAATGCTGGGGGATTGTATTATTATTACCATTGTTATTATATCATTTTTAGTAGTAGTATTGTTAAATGGATTTCTTTAAAGGCAAAGCAACCAGAAATACTTCCAATCATTATGGAATAGAAAGAGAACCATACAGATTCCTTCAGAGGCAGCTATCAACATAGTATTTAATTTGCCATCATATTCTTTTTATATACTTTTCCACTATTTCATTAAGTAAAAGTGTTCCAAAGTAATGATCGTTTGTGGAAATTTTTTAAACAAAAAAGCCAAGAACAGAAAAATAGCTTTATATGGGTAATGATTTTTATTGGCTTTTAGTTTGCATTCAGGTACTGATTTTGGATCAAATAGAACTTTTTTCTACGTATTTCACACTGTAGTTTGGTCATGAAAGAAAAGTAGGTGGTAACTTGAAAATCCAAGCTCAAAACAACCTGACTGTCCTTTCTTTGTTTTCAAGAAAGAGCCTCCTAAGTCATAGTTTTACCATTATATGATTAATATTTTGTTTCTATTTGAAGCCTGTGATAAATATAAATATATGCATATATATGTGTGTGTGTGTGTGTGTGTGTGTGTGTATGTATATGGTTGCTGGTCTCCAGTTCAGTAGTCACACGAATCTCAGATGCAAGAGCTGAAGGTGCTGCTTATGAGACAGAATATCAGTATTTGGTCTGTTATGATTTACTGTGTGAATGAATGCATGAAATTGCTCTTAATCTGTGTCAGTTCAACTCTGAAAGGTGTCTGTTTCTGTTTAGGAGCTGGTGCCTCAGACACCAAGAGAAGCACAAGACGTTTCCTGCAGTCAGAGACCTGAACAGATAAAGTCCTCCCTCAGTACCCTCCTTTGGGGTGAGCTCTCTAATTTGCAGAGACATACTGTCCAGCTAGTGCTAGGAGCTGTACTCCACTGCAAGTAATTTATTTTGTTTTACTGTCTCTCTCTAGCAGTCCCATGCTGTCTGAGCAGCTCCTCTAGGGTCTCTTCCATATCTTCTCATGCTTTTAATGTCAAAGCTTGGTTTGCTCACCGTGGTTGCCACTCTCATCATCAGTTCACAGTGCTCCCTTAAGGTTGTTGAATAAGTGTCTGGCATTCCCTAATCACCTAACTTCTGCGGCACTTTATCACTAAGCAGCTGAAGCAGAAAACTGGCTTTGTTTTCAAACAGCAAACAATTTTCATAGAATCAGACCATAGTCCAATTGTTTGGGTTGGAAGGGTCTTTTAAAGACCATCTAGTTCCAATGCTCCTGCAGTGGGTAGTTACATCTTCCACTAAATTAGGTTCTCAAGTTTGTGTCCAACCTGATCTTGAATCTTTTCAGGTATGGTGTATTCACGGATTCTCTGGGCAATTTTTCCAGTGTTTCAGAGCTCTCATAATAAATAATTTCTTCCCTCATCCTACCTGCTAAGCCCCTGCTTGCTGGCCCTGTTCACCATGTTCCTAATCAGAAACATACGGACTAATTTTAATACCATCTATTCCTTTTCAAATAAAACTGGACAGAAAATTCACACCTACTTTTCATAATGATATTTTTTCTAGATAACAGAAAAAGTTAACGAAAAAATATGGTTAGCTGTATTGATTTACTACATATGTTTCTCAATTACTCTTGCTCTAGAATTCTAGTTCTATTGAATTCAGCAGCTCTAATCAACTTCTATCATGTTAAGATTCAGAATGTCCAGCATTTAATCCTAACAGCTCACTGTTGAAACTGTGAGAAATAAGACAAAGCAAAATTTTAAAATACTAATTTATTTTTCTATTACAAGATCAATTTAGTGTAGTATATGATCATTTAACAACTGATTTGTTTTAATAGCTTCCATGCTCCCTGATTTTTTTTTTTAATGTTGAGACAAATGATGGCTTTTTCCAAATACATATTTCACACAATTGTTGCAATTTCAAGTACACAAAAAACATCGTTTTGCCAATGTAGATATCTATGCATAAGTACTTTTAATAGAATAAGATTCTAAAATTACAGTGAATACTTGAAGTGTTTGTATGTTTGGCGAGTAATGAGTGACTTCATTTTCAGCACTGCAATTTCTCCAGAAAGAATTTATCTTTGCTCAGTGGGGTGAAAATCTGTGCTTCACTTCCTTAACTCAGCACTGGCATCATTGTCTTTCTGAAGCTGTTGGAATGGATATTATAAGAAATTGCTTGTGCATTAAGTTTAAATTAGCTGTGATTATTATTCAGAAAATAATGAGGCTGAGAGTAAATCATGCCATTAGCAAAAGCTTCTGCATTAGTATCATATTTTCTACTCTGTTTACTGCTAAATGTACAGTTTACCTAAAGAAGGGCTAAGAGGGGAAATACTGATAAAGGAATTAGGAGTGAACATGTAAAATGATGAGAATATTACCTTGGTATAGCATAAGCCGTAGTGTAAGAACATGTTTTTTTCAGAAGTAGGGTATATAACCTTGTATATAACTATTTTTTAAAACTAACTGTAGGATAATGCTTTTTATCTACATATCTGACATTCTCCCTTAGAAAGAAATGTATCAGTATTTTTTTCTTGGTGAATAGACAGATGTGAAAGAAAATTTGAAATTGGGCATGATATTATTAGTACTGCTTATCACAGAGTCTAAATACAAAGACAGACTTGCAACAATTGGAAAGAAAAAAGTAGCAGTAGTTGGAGAAAAATTAGTACTTGAAGGATTTTTTTAAGTTCACCTGTAACAAACTATAATTTTCTAATATTAACCACAGATACGCCCTGTTTCAATCTGCTAGTTTTAAAGCAAGATTAAAATACCATTTTTAGGTGTAATGTTAACATTTGAGCTATATCAGAAAAGACCAGAAGCACGAGGCAAACTCAGGAGAAGAAGACATCAAAAGCAGACAGTTTGGAATAAAAGGCCTTGACAGAAGGGACGCAATTCTGGAGTGTGATCTAGTCAGGATGGTAAGCTTGGGAACAAAAAACTTTTAAAAGGAAAAAGCCTCACAATACTGGAACAGAGACACTATAAATGAAAATTAGAACCAACTTGAGATCAAAGTATTGGACAAAAAAAAAGAAAAAACAGTTAACAGATGAATGTATTTACAATTTTTGCTGTTTAATTAATAAAGATACTACTTCTTATGTAAATGCAACATTTGGTCTTAATAAGCTATGTATTAAAATATGAGTTGTCTGTAAGATAAATCTCATTTTGGACTCCTTTTATTATGAATTTTCTGCAGGAAATAAACTTCCAAATCTGAAATATATAGCCACATATTAAAAAGGAAGAGTGGGGTTTTTTTTTAAATTTCATTAAAGAACAAAAAATTAAGTCACTATAATCTTTCAATTGTTATTCATTTTACATTTTACAAACAACAGAAATTCCTGTAGTCTTATCCACAGCTATTCTTATTTTCCTATGGTTTATCACTCTACAAGGCATTCCAGTATCTCCCTCTGCCATTAATGTCTGAATTTGAACATGTAAAAGCTACCTTTCCTGCTACCAACATGAAATTTGTATTTTTAAATCTACTGAACAGGAAATATTTCATTAATACTTCTACCCCAGCACTCTCCTAAACTGTAGTGGTTCATTACTCAGGCAGATTTAGGCTAGTATAAAAGCATATTTCATGTGAGCGACTCAAAGGAGGTTATCCTCCAGTATTTGACTTCTAAATTCGATGTCTAAATGTCATTACAATTGATTTATAGACAGATATAGACACATGAAAGTAATTCAAAGCTCCCTAGCCTAAGACCTGTATGTCAGATAGATGAGAACATAGAAGAGACCTGTGGCTGACATAGCACTACTTCAAGATCAGGACATAATAATGGTATTGGAAAAGCCATCAAATAACTAAATATGTGAAAATGGGTCAAGGCCATCTTGTAGCTTTAGAACTAACTCACATAGTTCCTTAATTTTTCTGATTTTTTCCTCCAAAATGACAAATAATTTTTAATTGTACAAGCTCTGTCATAAGTCTGATTCAGTTCCAGATTTATCCTGGTTAGAAGGTCATCTTGAAAGGTCTTCACATGAAGTAGGGGTCTTAACTCTCATTTTAGCCACTGTGGATCTATTTGGGACATTCAGAGATATCTACAAATCAGTTCAGTTTAGGTTTTTTTGGCAGCTAGAAATCAGCTGCCTGAACACAGTATTTTTGACACATCTGAGGTTTTGTAAAAGGTTCAGAGACAGTTGGCACATGATTGTGGAGACAGAAACCTTTCTGAAGTGGCAGCTGGAAGCCAGGTGGGATAATATAGGACATCTCAAATGACATTTGGTAGGAAATATATGGGCAACTGAACTGAGACCATAATGTCTGTATGGCTTTTCTTCAGTTGCCTTTTATTTTATCACATTGAAATTATGTATGTAATTAAAACCAACAAACAAAACCTGTGATAGTGGATAGTGTTACAAATTCTTCTGAACATTTACCATGTTATAATATTATGACTCTCCTTTCATGTCCAGTTTTTCAGACTTCATTTATAAATCTAAAGAGAAGAGTAGTGTTAGAGCAAGATAGAAAATAAGAAAGACAGTCAATGGAGAAAAGATATGTTTGAAATGTAAAATGAGATGGCAAGCTGATGAAGCAGAGAAGCAAGGGAATGTTGTTCCAAATGGCAGTAGTTAAAAAGCTTCTAATACCTGCATGGCAAGTGCAAATGGAAGAATATAAGCACAGTAGACTGTTAAGGAAGAAAAAAAAAAAAAAGGATTATTCAAAAAGGAAACATTGAAGAAGCCTGATGGGGATCTTAAAACACTGTTATCAGAACATAAGTGGGACAAAGTAGAGAAAAAATTGGATTGAATGCAGGAACAATAATTATCTTTTCATGCGAATGACTGTGATTACTGTTCCTTGTACATATATGAGAAAGGGATAATTGTTGCCTTAATCTTGTTATATTAGAAGTTTAGCCAGTTTGGAAAGTCTTTGAAAGAGGAGGTGATAATAAAAAGCAGAGAAAATGATGAGTCTATGATAGTCCAGGGATTTTCCTACAGCATAAAATAGAAAAGGAAAATACAAATAAAGACTGTACAGTTCTTATATATGCTCATGTGGTAAGTAGTAGTAAATTAGGAGAAACTTGTGTTTTGGAATCTGAATGAAACTCAAATGGAAAGCACTTCAACTGTAATCTCCCCTCTGAAATTTAAAGCATTCTGTATTTATGACATTTATATCTCTTTTCCCAGATCTTTTGAGACCAAGATGTAAATACACCATCTACCCACTGATTACTCTTCCTATGCAACAGTACATTGATTTATCTCATCAGTTGAGCACTTATGCAGTTAGTTGAGTAATTATGCAGTAATTTTATAGCAATTGTGTATCTTCACTTTAACACAATCTCCATAAACGGTTAGAGGAAGTATCTTTCCTGATTGACCCCTTTTTACATTCTTCCCAAGTTATCCTTTGGTGTCATGACCTAGATGGACCAGTCGATGACTCAAGAGAGACAGTCTTCTGTTCTTTGTTACTGTTGCCCAGAATTATATCATTTTGTAATGTTCATCTCCATACAACCTAAAAAAAGTATTTGTAACTTTTCCTTCCAGGAAGACCTAATAACACAGTCATAGTCATAATCATAATTCTTACATGATCAACTTCAGTTTGTACAGTACGCATATTTCTAAATTCATTTTGGTCCTGACAAGGAGGGTGATATTATACAAAACGTTTAATGGGTAACGCAGAATCTGCTGGCAGTTAAAAGTCCTTTCTTGACAAACAGCTGATGTGGATGCAAGTGATACATGCAGATGCATCCTCAGGATATGGAAATATTTCAACCAGAATGATTCCATGTGTAATGCTGGGTGAATATACAACTGATACATGAAATGTAAGTAACGTATATTCAAATCTCAGATACTGATCTTTTCTCTCTGGTGACCAGTGACAGGACCTGAGGGAATGACATGAAGCTGGAAGGAAGATTTATGTTCGATATTAGGAAAAGGTTCTTCACCCAGATGGTGGCTGGGCAGTGGAGCAGGCTCCTTGTGGAGCTTTGGTCACAGTGCCAAGCCCGACAGAGTTCAAGAAGCATTTGGACAACACTTTCAGGAATATGATGTTATCCTTGGAGTGGTCCTGTGAAGGACCAGGAGTTGGGCTCAGTGATCCTTTTGGGTTCCTTCCAACTCAATATATTCTATGATTCTATGAAATTATATGTTCCTTAGTGTAGGTGGTGTCTAAAATTTAGGTTTATCCAAAATATAGGTATTTATCTGGTAACTAAATAATGAAGCAGTGAACTATACTTCATAGGTTCAATTTGGAGCAGCCCCATTTAGAATTTCAGAAGTCTGAATCTGAAAAAAAAAAACCAAACCCAAACAAACCCAAAGCCAAAACATGTTCAAAATTTTCCTTGTCAGCAACATGGCTTTTCAAATACGTAATTTTGACTGGTGCTTGAGCAAGATGTGAAAATAGGAGCAATACTACCTAGGAAATTTACTAAAGGAACAATGAGCAATTTGGAGCTAAGCTAATGTTAAAAGAAATGTGAAGGAGTACTAGCACAAGACAATTAGATCTAGACTAACAGTAATTTCGTGTCCAGCTCAAAATACCAGATAGCTACAAAGAAAGCTCATTTGTATTGAGAAAGGAATGTCAGGAAGGGATAAGTGTAGCAAAATCAATCTGAGCAATAGTAGGGATATGACATTGCCTTAAGGCTAGTCCTATTGGGATTTTTTGCGTTTTGTACTTCCAGGAAAATTCTGATAATATGATAAAGAAGACTGGAAAATGTGGCTGGGTAGGCTCACTTTCCAGTTGGCCTGTTCCATATGGAAGTGTTAGGAAAAATTGCAAGACTTGTTTTTTCATGAAGAAACTAAAATAATCAAATGCATATAAAAGTTGATATCTGGCACTACTTACCAGAAGAGAAAATTTTGTGGAAATTATGCTATGTTTTTTTAAGCTTAATGGTATTTTTACTGGTACCATCCAAAAAATCATCAATATTTCTCCTAGAAGATTATTTTGACAGACAGCCACATGTGTTTTGTTTGCCCTCCAAAAAAATTGTATAGGAAAATAAAAATGAAAACTTCAGTGTGCAGACAGTTTTATATGTAGAATATCCAGGAGGAAAAAAATGATGTGGGGAAGGGGAAAGGAAGGCATTTATAAATAGAAACCTTAAAAAGTCTTGGATTGCAACTCCGTTAAGGAAGAAAAATCAAATGGTAGAAACCGGAATAAGGAAAAAAGCAGACCCAGCAAAATTTACACATCTTAAGAAGAACTGAGTAAATAGGCCTAAGGGAAAAAAAAAAAAAATCTTTAAAAACTAAAGGTACTAATTCTTGAAATCCTTATTTTGAGACAACACTGCACTACATCCAACTGTCTGTCTGAGTTTGTCTTCTGGGAACATATAATTCATCAACTGCTACTCCCTCAAGATCAAAATGTCTTATTGCTATTTTGCACATGGATGGAATTGACAAAAATTTGTCTCAGATTTTCATCTTAGACATTTGCACTGAACAGAAGATGGGAATTCTGATGTATGAGTTACTTTCATAAACAAATATAGTGCATCAAGGTGAGAGAAATTTGCACTGAGAAATGTCTATTGGCTATACCAGCTGTCTTGGCTTACAAACTCGAAACAGACTGTCGTGGGTTAGCCAGAACTTGACAGACAGCCCTCTGGGCCAATGCGCTTCTCAAAATTTTACATATTTAAGCCCTACGGAAGGCGGGAGTTGTAAGAGTTGCAGTTTTCCCGGGCTCTCAGGTGGGTGGAGATCCGGGGAGTGAAAGGGAGAGGCAGGCCCCGTTCCTGGAGCCTGTGGGCCCGGGGATGGGGCGCCCTTGCTCTTTGCTTCCTCCTCTCCTTCTCCCGGTGAGGAGGGGGGCAAAGTTCGGGGGCCCCCGGCCTTCTGTTCCAGCTCGGTGCGGGGACGGCAGAGACGGAGGGGTGGCTCTTTCTTTTCCCTCGGCCTGCGCGGCTGG
>VWZQ01007825.1:0-18172 GCA_013397015.1 Myiagra hebetior | reverse complement strand
GAGGATGTGCTTCATTGATTCCCTTATACACGACGTTTACCTTTGAGGATTTTAGCACAATTTTTTCCCTCTTTCAATTCTAGGGTACCAAGTGTCCATCAGGATGCAGAATGCAAGGACTGATTGATGAAAAGGACCAGGAGTTTAGTCACAGAATAGACAAAATCAAGAAGCTGTTCTCAGATAATCAAAACAACTATAAGAAGTCCAATCAGATAATTGTGGAAACTGTGAATGTACTAAAGCCAAACCTGGACAGTGCTCAGCGTGAGTATCTTGCACCCAGTTTTATTATCCATTACTGAATTATTACTTTCTTGTGAATAAGCTATTTGTAGTCAAAATATGGGCTGCACTGGACATTATTATCAAGAAACAGCCCAGTCTTAATAATAGACTCTTAACTAGTTAATAAAAATTAAAGTAGTTTTAATCTTCTCAGTACTATGAGAAATATGTTCTCAATTATGTGTTTAATCACATATTTTGAAATATGATATATATTTAGGAAAGAAAAGCACATGTGTGTAGCTGACTGTGAGGCATTTCTGTTTCAGAGCTTGATGAGACCTATGGTCGCCTGTCAGGAGAACTGAGACGGAGGATTGTGACATTAAAGCAGAGAGTTGTCACTCAAGTGAACAGAATTAAAGCTCTGCAGAGCAGCATCCAGGAGCAAGTGGTGGAGATGAAGCGCTTAGAGGTAGGTCTCTGCTATGAACTTCCCATTCTTTCCAAGGCTTAGCTACACAAAGGGGATCTATCTGTCATGGTGAGCAGTGCTCCAGCTGGGAGGAAACATGGCACAACTCTCACAGGATCTGACTTGCTGAGACAAATCCCCAAAGGAGTCGCTTTCTGTCCATCCTAGTTTTCTACTTCTGCTCTCTAGGAACCAGCGTGAGTTTTGTGAGATCCTAGTCCCATCTGCTGCTTCTGCTCTCAGACAGGCAGCAAGGATGCTCCATCTGCTGACAACTGCTTCTGTGTGAGGTGTTTCCCCTCCTGTAAGGAGTTGCTGAGCAGTTAGAAGGGGGATGTGCTCTTTTCATCCCCAGTGCTGCCACTGCTGCCAGGGCTGGCATTAGAGCCCGTGTTCCCAGGTTGCAGCCAGTTCTTCTGATATTAATGCAAGGAAAAGTCCTGGCACAGTGGTTTTGCTTCAAAGGCTCATTTTGATTCCTAGGTCAGAAATCCACCATCTGGATCATTTGAGAAAGCAATGGTAACTTCAAGGTGTTGGACCTCACAGCAGGGCCATGACAGACTCTGGGACAGGTCCAGAGTCTTCCCCTCTCTTTGGAAGGCCCATTCCTGCCCCAGTCCCCACAGAGCATGTCCAACTCTGCAGCACTCCTTCCAAAACCAGGAAGACACCCCTACACCCCAAAAATAAAGGGAGCAGAGATTGGGAACCTCCTACAATGTTCTTTTCTATGGAACTCATGTGCACTGTGCTATTGCACGTGTAGTATTTACAATACTACAAGAAACCTATGATGCTATCAAAACCAAACTTTGGAAAAGTAGGTGGGAGGTACTAGGGCAGCTCTCACCTTTCCCCTGTTCAGTATAAGATATCCTTGTTTGAGAAAGTCGGGAAAGCTCCCTAACCAAATTACTTCTCTCTGGTTATGTAGGTGGACATTGATATTAAGATACGAGCTTGCAAAGGAACCTGTGCTAGAAGTTTTGATTACAAGGTGGACAAGGAAAGCTACGACAACATCCAGAAGCAGCTTGCCCAAGCCAACTCTATCAACATGCACCCAGAGCTTCAAGAAACCACCTTGAGTACACTGAAAATGAGGCCACTTAAGGACTCTAATGTTCCTGATCACTTTAAGCATAAGCCTCTGCCAGAAATGCAAGCTCTGAACATAATTAATAACATCAAGCAGATGGAAGTGGTATTAGAAAGACCAGAAACAGATGCAAAACCCTCCCGAGGCGACAGCTCATACCACACGGCAGAATCAAGGGGGGATGGACCTTCATACACCAGCAAATTAGTTATTCCTACTCATGGGAGAGAAAGCCTTGGTCTGGGAGACAAAACCTCCTCCACTGCTCGTAGATGCACCAAAACTACCACCAAAAAAGTTGTCTCTGGGCCTGATGGCCCTAGAGAAGAGGTAGTTGAGAAAACAGTTTCTTCTGATGGCTCAGACTGCTCCTATTTAGCTGCTGGAGGGGAAGGGACCACATACCATTTTAGTGGTGCAGATGGCCTGCACAAGCTAGAGACTGTATTCCCTGAGCTAGAGTCATTTTTTACCCCTGACTCCCCATCCAGTGCTACTAAGCACGTTAGTGGATCTAGCAGCTTCTCCACCAGCAGACACACAACCGGCACAGGCAGTAGCTACGCAGGTACAGCAGCATCCAGTCATTCAGGGACTTATGGGGCAAAAGACAAATTTGCAGACTTAGGAGAGGAGGAGGAAGATGACTTTGGAGGACTTCGCCTTCAGCCATCTGGATTCCCATCTGGCAGTGCAAGTCACTCCAAGACTGTAGCGACCAGCTCTTCTAGTTTCAACAAGGGAGGCTCCACTTTTGAAACCAAATCACTAAAGACCCGTGAAATAAGTGAGCAGCTAGGTGGGTTGGAACATGATCAGAGTGCAGAGGATACCCCAGACTTTCAGGCACGCAGCTTCAGACCGTCAGGAGGGAAGCGAAGGACACCCAGCACTGGGAAAGGTAGTTATTGAGGTAATGGAGCCGAACTCCATCCATAACCAAAGTGATGCATTGATTTTAGATACCGTAGTACAACAGTGTGATGGTAAAGTGCAAGCACTGTGTCTGTTGTTACCACCTCGGAAACAAAAGGGAAAATATTTCATTAATGCTCGGTCATTACATAGACAATTCACAATTTAAGAAGTATGTAAAGTTTTCTTTCCTGAATTCTTTTTAATGTTGCCTGTCACTATACCTAGCATAGTCCAAGACATGTTTAACAATTTTCCTCTGAACTATTGGTGTTTGGATTCCTCTGAACCTTTTATTAAATTTTGCTGATAACTTCTGTCAAACCAGATCAACTTTTTTTTTTAGACTGTGATGATATCCGCCAGAAACACACTTCTGGTGCCAAAAGTGGCATTTACAAAATCAAGCCAGCGGGATCCAATAAGGTTTTGTCAGTTTATTGCGACCAAGAGACCACTTTGGGAGGATGGCTATTGATCCAACAGAGAATGGATGGATCAGTGAATTTTAACCGGACCTGGCAAGACTACAAGAAAGGTTTCGGCAGCGTGGATGGCAGAGGGCGAGGAGAGGTTTGGCTGGGCAATGAGAACATACACTTGCTGACTCAGAATGACACTCTCCTTCGGGTAGAGCTAGAGGACTGGGATGGAAACGCTGTGTTTGCAGAGTATCTCGTCCAGGTAGGGTCTGAGGCTGAGGGGTACACCCTTGCTGTGTCTTCCTACGAGGGCACGGCCGGGGATGCCCTGATCGCTGGCTGGCTGGAGGAGGGCACCGAGTACACGTCCCATGCCCAGATGAAGTTCAGCACCTTCGACCAGGACCAGGACCACTGGGAGGAGAACTGTGCAGAGATGTATGGGGGGGGCTGGTGGTACAACAGCTGCCAGGCCGCCAACCTCAATGGCATTTACTACCTGGGGGGCCACTACGACCCCAGGTACAATGTCCCCTATGAGATCGAAAATGGTGTAGTCTGGCTGCCATTTAAAGCCTCTGACTATTCCCTCAAAACTGTTAGAATGAAGATCAGGCCCATAGAAACCCTGTAGAAAGACAGGCCTTTAATGTGTGTTATGACTACAAGTTGAAAAGATTTTTTTATATATATATGTATGATGTACCTTTACCCTGTGAATTTGAAGGCAACTGGGCACATTTGCAGATTAAAAAATAAACAATGATTAATTATCAACAAGATTTTTTGGGTCTTATTTTTAACTGACAAGGAAATACTGATTTAAAAACCCTTTTGATATGAACTTTGTCTATGTCTATGTCTTTGGCAGCTCACACCTTGGCTTGAGATAAAAATTTTTAATTTGAATTATTTACTTTGTTTAGGAGTGTTAAATAAATAAAAATATTTAGAAGTATATTCACAATGAAATTTTGCCTCCACTGACATGGACTGTGAAAGTCTAAACAAGTTCAACATTGACACCCTCATTTCCGTTTCAAGGGGAGCACAACAGCAGTGGGAGTCAGTCCTCAGACAGAACCAAGGGCGGTGTGGGGTCTCGCTTTTGCCACACACCTAACATGGAGTACACTTTGATAAAGAGTGCATGCATTTTAGGACTGACTTTTAAGGGTCTCCTAAGCTTTGATTTTATAAATATGGACATAGACCTTCCATCCCATTGATGAATCCCAGATAGCTCACCATGCATACTTGTAGCCTCAAAATAAGACAATTCCATGATAACTCATCAAAATGCAACTCCCAAAACAGGCTGTTATTTTCTAGCAACCACTAAAAGATTATGACTAACCAGAACAAGCAAGATGAGGAGCCACTTGAATGTTTTTTAGCACATATGCCAAGCAAGCATTCTTCTACGAATAAGGGGTTTAAATCAGCTTGCTGATTTAAATTGTGTGGTAAGGATCTTTTAGAAAAAAGCTGGCTGCATGGAATACCAATCATATTGGTCACACAGTTACAGAAGACCACATTGTATTTCCCTTTATACCTAATGGCACAGAATTACACAAGTATTTACACTGTTTAATATTTCTGTGCTTCTAGAAACAAGTGTGAGCAAACTTCCTTACCTCTAATCTCACTGCCACGTTGCATACAATTTAACAAGATCATCAAATACTGGCAAAGCAGCTCACTTTTAGTGGTTTTTTGTCAGTGCTTCTCAAATACAGCTGCCATCCAACCTCTTCAGAAAGATTGCTGAAGAGCAAAGACCTCTTTACAGTCATGTGTGAGGAAGCGTCTGTGCTTTTGGAAAATGGGTTTCCACTTGCACATTATGGCTTTGTTCCTTAGCCTCAGTGGAAGCCTGCCTGTGTGGATGCTGAACATTTGTGCTCCTTTAGTGAGAAGCTGCCATTATGTCTCTTTCTTGTCCCCCTGGGCTTCACAGATTAAATAAGCACTAAAGGTTTCGGGTGGGATCCATCCACCCTTAGTGATCTGGGTCCCTTCCTTTGTGGAGGAAGGCAGACCCCTTTGAGAGATGTTCATCCTGTCTGCCAGGGTTGGGAAGTCCTGTCTTTGTCTGCTCAAGGGAGCACAGACCACTAGGTTTGATGAAATAATCAACCTCCACCTACTCTGTGACTGGAGACATTAATTACTCTGGTCCCATGAGAGCCCCATGAAAAACACCTATGTGTGAAAGCACATATGTGAACCAGGTCCCAGAAAAGGACATGTTTTACCCAGCAATGGGATTTGGCTAAGGGACCAACGACCCACTCATTTGTTCAATACTCTTTTAACTTCTATTCCCTTCTCAACTTGTTACACAGGTAGTTACTGTTACTTTTATAATATAAAATAACTGTCTCTTATTTAGTGGAATGCATTTGCTTCTCCCCAGATTATGCATAAATACTTAGGAATAATATGAAGAATATTTCAGTTTTAAGACTTTATTAATTTTTAGAAAACATTTAAAAACAATCCTCTCCCTCTTTATAAGAGATACAAAAGGCCTTTGCAAAAGAGTGAAACAAGTTGTTTTTATTTTATCAATGTTATTCTATACTAGTTAATTCTGTCTTGTGCACAAATGAAAAATGGAAAAAAATACATTCATGGGTTATTTTCATCAGACAGATTTTGGTTTTCATTTGACACAGCTTTTCACATTAGGTCACAATATGGTTGCACATACATATTTGTTTCTCATACGTAAAGATAAGCCTGAGTACCATGCTAAAAAGATAACCATGTACAAATACTAAAAGAAACCCCCCGATTCTGTACATTTTGGTAATGGTTATTGTGGAAAGTATGGCCGGATTTTCATGCTCATCTTCTTCATTGAATACCACGAGCCTTTCCAGTTCATCCATACAACACCATCGTCTGTCCCATGTTTTGCCATGTCCCAGCTGTAGGTCCCTCCCCAGTAGTATCTGCCATTGGGGTTGGCTGAGTGGCAGCGGTTGTACCACCATCCACCACCATCTTCTTTGGAGCACTGTTTTCTTGGGTCTGAAGTTAACCTGATGAAGGGGAAAAAAAGGTGTTGAGAGTGACATCTGTAATATAGGCAAACAGATCAACAGGGTACATATACCTGCCATGTACTGAAATTTTCAAACAAACAAACAAAAAAACAAAATTTCAAATAAACATTTTAAGTCCTCTCTGAACTTTCTATAAAAATTTACCATCACAAGTGTGTGCTACACAGTGCACTCAGAAGGTAAAGCAGCTAAGAAAAACAAATCAAATTTTAGTTGCACCTCTTTGGGAATGTCATTTTAGTTTATTGATTGATAACTACAGTTACTTGCAGTTCCTAATAATAATTACAATATCAATGAAATTTAAAGATAGAAAGCAATAAGAAATGTATGTCTTCCCCAACCTAAACAATTCCTTTATTCATGAATATGTAATCAGGTATTAAGCACAGTTTAGAGATACAGTGCTCTATTATGCACTTTACAACGGAGCTCCTGTCTTCTGAGTAGGCAGAACATCATTTTTTAAATGGACGTGCTACCTGCCTCCTTCTTCAGGACCCATTATACATTACTGGAGTGAGTATCAATATTCTTACTTAGGGTCCTCAGCCCTGCTGCTGTCAGTCTCTGACTATGAATATATTGCATCCAGATTTGCTGCTTTGTTTGTGGTAAGTCATTCATGGAATCAGTAAAGTTCAGCATGCTTGCTGCTTACTTAGCTGTGGAGTGTCACTGACTTAATTTATAGTTTTACCTATCCTTGGCTGTGCCAAGAGAATTGCATAGACATTTAGCTGGTAATTTTCAGTGATATAACATATTTTGACATACTACAAAATGCTGTGAAAACTAATGGCCAATTACAGAAATATTCTATCTTCAGCTCTATTTTTATTTTAAATGTCCAGTGCAAGTACATACCATCCATCATTGTCTCTGTCATAAGTACTGAAGTACATGCCATTGTGAATTGTCATTGTCCTGTTTTCTCCATGCAGTTGTGAAGCTCCTTCCATCAGGGCATTGCCTGCAGTGCCTTTGTAGTTACTAACTGAAAGTTGATATTTGTTTCCTTCATTCTGTATGGTGAAACCTCCATAATGAGCTGATACTTTATCGCCATTCCAGTCCTCCATTTCAATTAAAACTTCAGTGGGCCCTATTTTGGTCAGCTGGCTGATTTTGTCATTTCCAAGCCAATATTCACCTGAGAAGCAACAAGTGAGAGCTCTGTAAAACAGACTTCACAATATATTTCACCACAACTTTATTATTTGCCTATAGGTCTGCTGAAGCGGATTAGTTAATTTAAAAAACAATCTAAGAGCTTCAGAAAATAGAAGAAAACATTTTCAGTAAGAACAGCTCTTTGCATTTCATGCTCGGTGTTTTACCTGGTGTATCACAGTAGTTCTTTCCTCCACTCTTTGCAACATTTCCAAATCCTTTTCTGTATTGATCCCATCTTCTTCCGAAATTAACACTGCCATCCTGGCGGTTCTGAATCAAAGTCCAGCCTGCAGGAGCAAGAATGTTAAGATTAAATTACCAGTACAAAAGGAGCATTAAACATTAAGATACAGCCCTTTTAACTTTATCTCAAGACCAGAGGAGCACACGGCTTCCTTGCAGCAGGCCCTTCACTGCTTTTGAGCTCAGCTTTGCCACTTTTGCTCATGCTTAAGTAGTACCTTGGTCATAAGGAAAGGTGGAAAAAGCAGAACTTGAAGGACGGCCCTGATCTTTTGTCTAGTGCATTGTTGCAGGGTAAGAAATGAGCCAGGCTGTCCTTGTCTGTCCACCTATACATCATCCATGCTGGTCATAGGAAGGTACCTACACAATTAATTTTGTTTCATTATAGAAGTATCCTATCTACATCTGCATCAGCAGATGACCTCAACAAGACTTTCCTGAACGAGTCAATCAGATTTAATTATCAAGTAATTATAAAAGGTATAATTTAGTATTTCTTTGTATAAAATACATTTTTGGTAGCATTGATAGTATTATAACAACATAGTTATTTCACACTAACCTCCATTGTCTGTTTCCATGTCACAGTATACTCTGTATGGCTTGACGAAAGGATCTGGCTGGATGAGGTACATTTCAGATGTCTCACCTCCCTTTCTGATGATATCCTCACATTCTGCAAGAATAAAACAGAGACTATTACTGAAAGATCTGTGAATTTCTTTAACTGTCTTCTTATCCTTTGGTTTGCTGTTATATGTTTCAATACATAGATAGTATTTTACTTTCATTTTTATTTCTGTAATACATCAAGTGAAAGAATCAGGGAAGAAAGAATACTGCACTGTTCAGCTTTTCCAAACAGGAATTTCTGAAACTTCAAACTAAGATATGCAAGACTGCATGCCTTACAATGACTTCTTGAATTAGACAAGCTTATGAAAGAAGAACCTTTCTTGACTGAAAAAAATCAAGAGCGCAACTATGGTAGTCAGAAATGTGTCATCTCCACCTTACGAAGACCCTGAAGCATATGTTTCTTTAAAATGCTACTGGCCACTTACAAGACTGATACTGGATAAGAGGATCTTTGGTCTGACCAGTATAGTGATCCAGAAAATATTTTTTTTTTCTAGGATTACTTTCCATCTTTCCTGATACCCTAATCAATTGTACAGGCTTCAGAGTCACATTCATATCAATTGAATGATGCATCCATCAGTTTGCACAGTGATATAAATGGGAGAAAAGATGCCATTATTAGTTGAATGAGTACCTTTGCCTGAAACCACAGGAATATTACAGGAAACAGCACATGGGGAACGGCAGTAGTCCACCTGGGTTGCAATGGCATTTTCCAGTTTTTGTATCTTTTTATGTAAAGAATCCACAACTGCACGAAGGACCCTGAGGCTGGATGGGATGTTATTGTCCAGATTATCCTTTATATAATTATACTGTAATTCCAATTCTGTGTTGTACTGAGAAAGTAAATCATCATTGTCTAGAAAAGCAAAGAGATGAAAAGCAGATTAGTTTTCAACATGTTTTCTAGTCAGGAAACTGGAGATCAATTTGTAAGTACAATCTGGAAGGAAGGAAGGAAGGAAGGAAGGAAGGAAGGAAGGAAGGAGGGAAGGAAAAGGCATTTCTTTTGCTTACTTTTCTACAGCGTGCAAAAACTATGCAGATACTCTCAGGGAAGTAATACATGTGTACTGTTGTTTCTTTGCTAGTTAATAGATTTATCAGTGGTGCTACACTCTGCCAAAGAGCAGTGATTCCCTTCATTCTGGGGAGCCATGGTGCCAATCCAGAGGCTGGTCATAAATGGATTGGATGGACATAGAAGAACAAGTAAGGGGAACACATGAATGATGTACATTTAGAGGCCTCATACGAATCTTGCCTTAGTATGAGATCCATTTCTTTGCCTCTCTCAAAGGATTTTTTTTTAAGATTTAAGAGGACACGGTTATGGAACTCCGCTTTGATAGATATTCCATGGTATTTTAAATTTTTTTTAACAAGTCCCACTAAAAAGTAATTGTTGGAATGCCAATAAAACTTCAATGTCATTTACACTAGTAATTCACAAAAATAGCATACCTTTTCTTTGTTTTTGCCTCTTGACCAATTTATCTTCTAGAACAGTCACATATTCATAGAAGGTTGAGGAGCTCTCTGACAGTGTGTTCACTTTATCTTTTAGATCACGAACAACTGCTTTCACAGTTTTTTCCTGTTTTAGCAGTGTAGTTCTCAGCTCACATCCAGTTGGACACAGCACTCCCTTAAAAGAAGCAAAAAGGGCTGTGAATAAAAGTAAAGAAGTTCTAGTCCCATCAGTGAACAACCATACCTTTGAACACAGGGAATGGTTTGTAATGTGAGAACAGATATTTAAGCATCTAGATAAGCAATCAAGACATTTCAGTTCTACAAAGAGGCTGTACTCTGAAGGTCGGGAAGGAACCTGAGTCCCTCAGGAAGACTTTTTTAAATGAAGCTTTTGAGAAAAGCCATTTCTCTTCACACTTTTTTGGTCCCCTATCTGATTTTCATTTTTCTGCACTGTTAAATATTCACTGTGTTAAGCCACCTGAACTATGATTAAAGGCTGTTGGGAACTACCTGGTGCCTGTGCATGTCTATACCTACCTTCTTTCCTCAAAGTGAAGAGAATCATCCACATTCTCTTCACATTGCTGTATGCACCTCTCATGAGATCACCATATGATTCATTAAAAAATTATCACCGAAAGAAGTTGAGGACCCTTGCTTCTACAAGTGCTGCACCATCAGGGACAGTTTTAAAAAGAGATGGGAAATTCTGAAATCCTGTGAGAACCCAAATCCTCAGGCAGCATGGGGCTCTCCCACAACCATGTATTCATAAAGCTTAAACAGATTTCATTTGTTGGCAACTTCCACACTCAAACTTGTGCTCAGGCACTAAGATGCCTCTCAGCACTGTTACAGCTTGCATTTTCCAGCAGGGATCATGGCAGAGACAGTGTGCTAAATGGCAGTGAGGGTATGCTGGATGGCAGCATGCTTGTATGCTCTCCCAAAAGAGCTGCAGCAGCGACTGAGGGTAGACTAGAAATACATTTTGAAACTAATTTTAGGAAAGACATTGGAGATTGGGATTTTTTTGGTCCCTAGGGTTCCTTAAGATTATATGAAACTGAATCCAGCACTTCTGCAGAGGTTTTTCCTGTCCATCATAGTGACCTGTGCAAAGCCAGGCGGAAGGCATGGGCTAACCCACAGATACTTTTCCTTTCCTGGTTTACGGTTCAACTCTCACCTCCCCATCTTTGCTGCAGGCTGACTCTGCCACTAATCCCAGGACTCTCACTCATTACCTTCCTGAATGCAGTCCCAGCAAACCCAAGCAAAGCGAAGAAACGCTGGACTGCTTTAAATGAACGACCATTTTTTATCTGGCGAGGAAAACCCCTTGTGTTGGATGCACTAGAAGGAAAGGACAGGATGTCACCAGCTGTCCCAGCAGCCGGGCACCTACCAGCTCCTCCAGGGCATGCTTGCAGCCTCCAGCATCAGGATAGACGATCCGTTCCTTCTTGTCCCCCGTCTTGCCCCTCTTCGGGGGCCGGGGCCTGTACCCGGCCCCGCTGACGGGAGGCGCCACAGGCCGGAGCGTGGGCGCCATTTCGCGCCGCTTGTCCACAGGTCGGTGGCCCCGAACGTCAACCACGGGGCTCTCATCCTGCATAGCCAAGGGGAGATGAAACTCTCTGAGTCTGGGATGGCTATTGCAAAATGGGGTGCACAGGGTGGAGGCGCCCACTCAGCGCTCCTTAGTGTTTTAAACAGCAAGGAAAACCATGGAATGGAATGGAATGAAAAAAGCCATAATGGAAATACCATACTGACATGTAGAAGTCAGTGCTATCCCCTCCCTTGTAAGACTAATCACACTCTCCATACCTAGATATAAATAAACTAAAGTCTTCAAACCAAAGTAAAACAATATTTCAGTAGCCAATTTTGACCAAGGAATAAATCTTACATAGCTCAGAGTCACTAAGCACCATGAAACTTGAAGTGGCAGGCTACAAAAATAAAGTAATTAGACATCCTTGGGGCTAAGAAGCGTATTCAGCAGCGCATTCTCAGCGTCCCAGTTTTTTATTGGGCTACAGGAATATTTGTAAGGTCTCAGAAAATCAGGCCACAGTCGAACACATCATCAGGTCTCAAGCCACATACCAGATGTTAACTGGTGAAATTAGGAAAAGCATTTAATTACTTCTCTCAGAGTAGGTTTTTAGAGCTCTCTTTGATGCATACATTCCCCATATCTGCCAGAAACAGCAAAGTCTGAGAGGCTGAGCAAGGAAACAGGCCTGGTCCCTACGCATTTTTTCAAACAAAACCATTCGAATTAATAGTTGTTTGAGCTACCGAATCAAAACCTACAGCCATTTCCAATCTTATTCAGCTACAAAAAACAAACACTTGCAAGGATCCACCATCAGAGGCTTAAAGTAGTTCCAAAAATAAGCAGCATACAAAACACAGAATTGCTGAAAATGATTTAACACGTTAGTGTTATCAGTAGTCAATGTGCAGACACAAGTGCTTAGATTGTAAGAAAGTCTGACTATCCAGACCTATTTAAATTTTACAGGGATTTTCAAGCTATAAAAAGTGTACCAAAATTCTAAATTGTGTTTCCCACCAAAATATTTTATTTAAACAAAAATAAATAGAGATTAAACCATTATTTTATATTGATCCTCATTGCTTTTCCTTTTGTTTAGCAACTGTTACCTCTTAATTTCCAATGTTAAGCTGTATGAACTGGCAGTTGGTTTGGTTTTGGTTTTTTTGAATGTCTACTGACTCTGTAGAAAAGTTTTTACTGTCTTTGAGACAGGACATGATTAATTACATACTTCTACTCCTTTATTCCTAATACTAATTGTCTGTGACGTCATGTCAACATTGCTAAATTAGTGTCCTGAAAAAAATTCAGCTGAATAACTAATCTTACCATCAAACATTCTTCATTTCCTACAGAAAAAGAAATATCTCCAAACTCAGAAAATAACCATTGTGGAGTTACATATAAAAAGTTAATTTTTTTAACAATTCAAGCAGAAAAAGGACATGCACTGGACTATCTTTCCCCACAACTTCTAAGTTAGCTAACTCACATGAGCTGAGTAAGTCATGCATGCAATTAAATGAAATTAAATTAATTATTAATGACTAATTATTAATCAATATCAGTATTACAACCTCTTCGTCATAGTCAACAGAGTCCTGGGACTGAACGGAGGAAACACAGAGCAGGAACAGCAGGAGCAGTTTCATGGTGCTGGCTTGCAGGAGCAGCTCCGTGATCTTCTCTCACCATCAGCTCTGACAGGGAGAGGTCTCCTCTGTCCCTTTATATATAGGCAGCAGCACTAATTTCCAGCTTCACAGGGATAGGATCAACCCTCCTGGGCAATCAGAGTTTCTCTGTTAATATTCAACCTTTCTCTTCACTCTGTACCTGAACACATCTGTTGAGCAATTCCTCTGGACAACTCTTATCTGTATGTCCCAGAGACCTCTGTTGATGCTGGCATCAAATACATGTTCAGACCCTTAGAAGTACCTCCTGCTCAGATTACACAAGGTTACCATTGTCTCGAAAATCACAAGTATTTTAAAACAGCTGGAAAGGAGAATAGTCAAAGGAAAAAAAAAATCATTAGATATCATGTTGTGATGGCTCATTTTTTTCTTTTCCCTGCTGAAAAAGTGAATGTTTCAGAAATATTGTATTAAATGTGAAGACAACACACATCATACAGATTGCTGCATTTTTCTAAATACTTTGATGGTGCCTGATAGGTATGCAAATCTTTGGGTCTTTTTACATAAAAGGAAAAAAAAGTATATTATATTCATTACATTAATAATTTTGAATAAAAGCAATGTGTTGATTTATTAAAGATCAGATGAATATTGTAAGCATAAGCCAACGTTATTCTATTAATATAGCATTGTGCTATTGTAAATAAACTAATTCAATTTTACATATTAATTTGCTGGTTTCCTTTTTTAATACAAAACAGCACCTTTCAAATATTATTTAAATGTTTTTAATAATCTTTTAAGAGAATACAGCATGAAGTTACATGAACTCATAGTGGAATACTCAAACATGCGTTCTAATGTTCTATAAGAGGTTGCATATCACTGCTGTCATATTAGCAGAGTTTTCACATTTCAGTGTGTTTATATCCTGTGATTTTCTTGGGCATTATAAATGACCATAATGTACTGAATTAAATTAAGTGTGCCAAGTGAGAACCAGAACACTTTTCTGAAGTCATGCATATAGATATCTGAACCCATGAAGGGATGCAAACTGTGGTCTGAGCTTCCATTTCAAAGACTAACTTGATGGAGGGGGGGATTTTATGGGAAGCAAAGAAAAGAACAGCTAAAATTGCTTGGTTTAGGCCTTTTCCTGTATTCATGCTGTTGTCAGAATTCTAGTAAACTATGGAGATTCACAAAATATGAAAAATGTTTAACCTGACTGGTTTAATTATTAAACAGTTTGGACCAGAATCAGCCATGGCTCAAGGAGCTAAAACTCCACTGAATTTGATCTCCTGCATGAGGACATCACCAACAGTATTAGATTTGAAAGAACACAAACTTCTCCCTACAGATATTAAAGAAATCTGTCTAGGGCCAAAACTGACATCATTAACAAGTTATTTCCACTTATGGATGCTAGCCAATATGTTATCATTGGTTCTGGGAATCTCCAAACTTTTAATACTGTTTTCCTTCCATGTACCTCTAAGGGAAGTTCAGCCACCCTCATCTTACATATATGGAAGGGACATGGTCATCTTGAACCTTTGCCCAGGGCTTACAAGCAGCTTGTGGTACAGTGGAACTAAAACTAGGTCTCACTAGTCCCAAGTTAGAAACTCAAATTATCCTGGCTCAGTTCACAAAAATCTTAATCAATATGTTAATCATAATCAAAAATCTTAATCAATATCTTAATCTTAATCGATATTTGTGCTAAATCTCTTTTGAAACCATCAGCATGTTCTGCAGTAATTCATGGTGTCCTCCTCCAGGCATTAAGCCCTCTTTAGCTCCTGATGAAGAGCCCTGGTTGTGTCTGTGCTGTTGGAGACTGGGTGATGAGGGCTGGCATGGGAGCTCCTAACCAGTCCCAGCATGGGAAACCCCCAGGCTTACTCTGCCTTCAGATGGGATTTCCCCTTTGAAACTCAGCCTCTGACCCTCCCAGCTCCATCGGGAGCCACTTTTCATTGGCTTCCCCAGGAGAGTTGGGTGGTTGTCTCCATGAGCAGCACGTGCATGGTCAGACCACAGCAGGCTGGCGGCTACGCGCCAAATGACCAGATGCCCCAGGGCGGGGACCGTGTGACTGTCCATCCAAAGCAAGGGCCTTGTCTGCACTGCAGAGGTTGTGCCTGGAGACTTTTATCAGCAAAAATAGTCGAAATTTGGAATGGCATACAGAGGGTTCGGTCCTGACAAACATACACACCTACAGAAAAGCATTTTGGCAGCAGAATTTAACCTCCATTAGCATCTTGGTTATGAGATGTGATTTTACTCTCATGCTTGCAACCATCACAGTCAGGCTGATACTTTATAAAGGATTGAATAAAGCCTTATGAAGAACCAGAACTATGACTTAAATTTCTTCTAAAAATTATATCAAAGAAGCTTTCTCTTCAAAACAGAACAACCTATCTTTTTTCCTTCATACTCCCTCCTCCAACTCATGTGGTTAATGAGAAGGTGTTCCCAGAGTTAATATGGTAGTGGTGATACCACAACCTACCTGCTAGAAACTGCAATAATACACCATGGACCTGTTGGTGTTCCAGGACACCTCTCTGTACAGTATTCTTGTACTAAAAAGGCACTTACTGGCAGAGGCGTGTGTGTGCTTTGAGGAATGACTATTTGCTCGCTGCCTTGGTGTTTGTTGTGCCAGCCAGTGATGCAACCCTCTTTACACAAACCCCCGTCCCCAGGCGAGTCGTGGTCACCAGATCATGGACCTTCAGACCTGGATGTATCCCCCCGAAGAGGTCTTGGGGAACAGAACCTTCTTGGCTTACATTGAGTTATAGTGTTTAAATTTAAAAATAGCTGCTGATTTAGAAATGTCCTTTTAAACAACTGGTGTTGTAATAGGGTCATCCTATGAAAAGGATATTGTAAACTTAAATGTTCATCTCTGCTGAGATGAACATCCTTTTTTCTTATCTGCTTTTACTGGTAGCAAATATTACTTCACAGGTTTCTTGTAAATGATAATTAATGCTATCTCCGTGTTCTGGGAGCAAGTGAATCCTAAAACACGAGTGTGCCTATTCACTTTGACTTTAATACAACACCAAAGTCCATCCAACTTACAAATCACCCTCTATGAAACAGTGCCTATAAAAAATACATAGTTCACATTTTTCAGAATTGCAGCTGTAGCTGACATGCAAGAACACATCAAGAAACCACATATAACAAAGAAAATTAATTAAATGCAGATTCTTATTAAAATTACTGACATGATTTATTGACATTCCAGGACATCACTTTAGACTAAACCTTCTAGAAAAAAAAAAAAAGAAAGCTTAAATTTGTCCTCTTACTGGATTCTGAAATCTCAGAAAAGATTAATTTGTCATCCAAGTTTCTAAAGCATTACAAGGATAGAAGGAAACAAGTTCAGATTATAAATTTCTGAGGGGAATGTTTACTTGTAAAAAAATGAGAACTACAGCAACTACAGGGCCATGTGAATACTACTAATGATAGCAATAAAATGCACGGACAAGTTTTCTTGCTAATAAAAATGGGTATTTTTTTTTTTGTTTTGCTACCAGAGTGTGTATTTCAAATTTGGTTTCCCTTTAGAAGGCAGTGGAAGTAAGTCTGATTTCTTTCAACAGACAGTAGGAAGGAAACAACTCTGTACGCTGCCAGAGACTAGCCTTTAAACCATTTCCACACACGAAATCCACCAGTCAACTGAGCGATCAAGCAGGCACATGTTACTCTGTGTGTAACCTTAAAAAAGAAAGGCAAACCTGTTTGAAATCCCTAGCCCTCCCCAAGTTCCCTTTCAAATGTTGTGTATCTTCAGTCTAACCTCATTAGCCCAAGAGGACATGAGAGACTTGCCCCATTTTGACAACACTGCCCTGTGGAGTTTGTACTCTTAAGCTGCACTTTAAGCAAGGACAGACACTGCTCCCCCTCCTCGAGGTGCTGTGCTGGCCTTTACAGGAAGCTCTGAAATCCGGAGGGATTGCCAGCCTCACCAGAGGGACTACCAAAATAGTTTGGCATGTTAAATATGAAACCTGGCTGCCTTGGCTTGAAACTGAGCTGGCAATAGTTCTCCACTGTTAGTGACAATTGGCATCTCTTCCCCGCCTCTACCTAGATAGGGAGCTGGGGGTCAAAGCCACCTGGAGCACATTTCCATCACTGTATCCTAAATTACTAAATATAAATCATCAGTGCAGCCACAAGAAATGACCCACCAACTGCAGAAAAGACACGATCTTTTATGTCAAGCAGGCAAGTCGTGTACCACAAACAATCCCATGCTAACACTGTTCTGTAGCAAATAAAGATGACAGGTTTGAACCACCTATGTTGCACTGAATTACTTCTAGCCCAGATCGGTTTGTAAAGTGTTCAGAGCTCAGGCAGGCAGGCAGAGTAAGTGGCTGGTTCAGTAGTAAAGAAGAACATCATGATGGAGTTGCTGCAAAAGATGAGCTTGCCAGTAGCTCCGAGCTACTGCTCAGGAGGACTTGACTTCTTGGAATTAAGAGCAGATGAATGTATCTGGAGAAATTAGGTGCCTATTTGAAATTTGCACAGATGTATTAGGTTATTTTGCTTATGAAGGGAAGTGAAATATCAGGTGGAGTACCAGGGTACATTTGGAAGAGAATTACAACCTCTGCCCCTTCACAACCAACACTTTGCCATGAGGTGCAGGAGTTGCCAGCTCGTTCACATGCTCTCCATCCAAATGAGATCCTGTGAACCCAAACCCAAGACACTCTTCCCAAAAGATCAGTCATAATGCCTAACATCCAATACCACCGCGGTTCCAAACTGTGCGGCTTTCTCCTTGAGAACTCGCGAGGAAAGCAACACTTGAAGCCTATTATTTCATCTGCACAACCCAAAAGAGCTGCAAAGGCCGAGAATTTCGGAGGCAAAGCGGGGCGGAGCAGAGCCCCAGTGGGACAGGCTGCGGGCCGGGAGCGGGGCAGCGCCGGCGGCTCCCGCAGCGAGACACTGCCCTCTCCCGGCCGCTGCCCGGGGACACCGGGAACACCGGGAACACCGGGATGGCCCAGCCTGGGAGGCACCACAGCGGGGTCATCGGCTCCCACCTCCCGGATCAAGCCGGGCCATCCCAAAACACCTGGCACACGGCTGTGTGATAAATAAGAGGCTATAATATTGGCTTTCT
>VWZQ01007814.1:8983-29122 GCA_013397015.1 Myiagra hebetior | reverse complement strand
GAGATCACCGCTGTGCAGGGAAGCTGCCTTTGCCCCTAGAAGAANAGGGAAGCTGCCTTTGCCCATAAAAGAACAGGACACTCTTTCTAGGAAGGTCCTGGCTTTCTAGTGCCTGACCAGCATCAGGCTTCCCTGCGACAATTCACCACTCCCCTTTGGCAGGCAGGTGTTCAGCTGTCCGTAGGGAAGCAGGGCTCCACCAAGTATAGTGGTCACTTGGAAAGACAAATGCCACCACCTCGATTGTCTCCTCCTTCTACTTTCTTCCTCTCAGCTTTTATTGCCAAGCCTGATGCCACATGGCATGGAATATCTCTTTGGTTAATTTGGGGTGGGCTGCCCCTGCTGTGTCCCCTTTTGTGAACCATTTCACATAACACCAATCTACTTGTTGCTGGGGTGAGGTGGGGTGAGGAGCAGAGAAGGCCTTGAGGTTGTGCAAGCACTGCTCAGCAATAACAAAAACATCCCTGTGTTATCAACATTGTTTTCATCACAAGCCCAAAGCATAACCCCATACAAGTTTCTATGAAGGAAAACAACTCTACAACTCTAGCCCAGCCAAAATAAGTATAGTATTACAAAATGTTTCAATCATCTTGCTAATTATTTTGCTTTAATAAGCCTGTCTGGGATAAAGATATGGAAATTTAATTATGCCTTACTTAGTATGCTTTTTAATGGGTGAAAAAGGCTTCTGTTCTAGCTGCACATCACGATCAAATGACCTGATCTCTGACACACTGAATCACACCATCAAATCTGACTCACGACAAAGCCTAGGTGCAGCAGGCATGGAAATGGTTTAAAGCTGCGGTAGGGAGGTTTGGACTGGACATTAGGAAGCATTTCTTTTCTATGAGGGTGGTCAAACACTGGAACAGCCTCCCTAGAGAGGTGGTCGATGCTCCAAGCCTGTCAGTGTGTAAAAGGCATTTGGACTATGCCTTTAATAACTTACTTTAACTTGTTCAGCCCTGAACTGGTCAGGCAATTGGAAGAGATGATCATTGTAGGTGCCTTCCAACTGAAATTGTTCTAATATATCTTATTGCTTAAAAGAAGTGCAGTTATTTTCTGTATTTTAAAATTATTTTTTATAATTATATCACTAATCTACACCGAAATTCATTTTTTCAGTAAAGATTAAAATTTGTTCTTATGAGTAGCATTTTCAAATATAACAGAAAAATAATCAGAAAGTAACCATGAAATTTATTATTCAAATGTGACAAATTGAGTATACTTATATTTAACCCTACTTCTTAAAGACAAGAAACTCATGATTATGCACCTTTCATTATTCATTGTTCTCACAACAACTTTATTTAGAGTCCTGTTTTAATTTCAGTTTATATTATCTTCCTTTTCTTACTTAGATAAAAGGATGTACCTACCTATATTTTTGGCTGAGTGGTAAATTCTCAGTTTTCTTACTCAGATTCTAACTTTAGGCTTTTGAAGAACAGTCTCACTATCATTTAACTTCTAGTTACTTACAGGAAATCCTTTTCAACAAGAAGATTGCTCTCCCAGTCTTGGAAATTTTTTCACGATGTAGTGAAAGCTTTGGTCTTTGTATGTATTTATCTCAAGAAAACAGAAATAATATGCTGCCCAGAGCTCATATTCCAGCTGATATCACCAGCAATGATTATTTGCTGTTTTGGGTGTATAAATTGCTTATTTAGAAGTTATTTGATGCAATCCAAGTAGATAAAATGTAATTTGTTCATCCAAAGGAAGAAGTTTTTTGAAATATACTTAAGTGAGATTATGAGGAAAAAATTACATTATATTGGCAAGAAGAAAGAATGTCTACAGAGTGACAATTCAATGCTTCTACTGTAGGTGTCAGCTGTATGTATCACCACATTAAGAAAATTTAATCTCTTTCACTAAATTGCTTTAAAAAGACCATGAAATTCATTGGGTTGAATAAGATATACACCAGAAACTGAGTACATTAAAAGAGCAAGTATACCAGCCAGGAAGGGAATGGTGATAAAAATGCAACTGAGGTCTAAATGAAGTGGTTGGGTCTTTCGTCTAGAGGTATTCTGTAGTAAAATTGTCACTTTTGAAAAAAGGCACTCCTGCAGATAGCGCATGCACACCAAAGCCAACCCTACCAAAATTATTTATTGACAACTGGGAACACAAAACAAAACTTCCACTTAACTTATGGTGGTTTGAGCACATTTGAAACCTCCTGTAATGTATTCAGCTGATGTAAAAGCCAAAGGTGTATGTGAAAAGAATAAGTAGCTACATAGTTGTCTTATGTGTGGAACTTAATTATCTTGTCTGTGGAAAACCATTCCTTTCAGCAGGGAATTATAAACTCATGTGAAGTTTTGCAATTAATGCAAACAAATAGTTTAATTACAGGCTGCTGTCATTGAAAATGTGGGTAGGAATGGTTATATGCCCTGCAGGATTTAAGCAACTTGTCAGACACAGTCAGAAAGACAGATTTTTTTTTTTTTAAAGACCACTGGGACATTAACTTTTAAAGCAACTGTTTAACATTTTTTTCAAGTCTGAAATATACCAAAGAATTTAAGGGTGTTTAAAATCATTTAAAATAGAAATTCAGTGTCTATCAAACATAATAGAAACTAACATGACATCTCAAAATGTCAAATGAAGAGTGAAAAACTGAAAGTGTGTTTTGAAAAATACTTCTGTGACTTTTCTGTCATGAAAGCAAAGGCAGGATGCCTACCAACTGCCTACCAAAGAAAAGAAGGAAAACAAACGAACAAAACCCAAGAATTCTATTCCTTCTATATAAACAGATTTCCTATCTGTAAGGTGAGGATAAAAATCTTATTTCATAAGCTAAGGATGTTACAGAAATGTATGCTGAGAAAATGAAAAGATTAATGCATCTGATATTGAAAATTACTGAAACCTGAAAGAGGTGTGTCTCTCTTTGTCAGCTATTACAAAAATGGCACTCAATTAAGCAAGCAACTACTCTGATAGCATCTCAGTTTTGGAAGGCAACACTCAACAGAACTTTCCACACATCACTTTTATGAATCTCCATTCTCAGGTTTTTTCTCTTCAGCTAGGAACCGGGCAGCTAAAAAGAATCCCCAGAATAACATCAAATGAATCAACCATCTATTTCAGATGTGTATTATCATTGTGAAATGATATTTTCTCAAGAACCAAGAATATAAAAGAGGATTTATTGCTATTTTTATGCAATTTCACTGATACTGAAGTATTTTTATGATTTATTGAGAGATTTTTCTGCACATTTAGATGTCGGATTTTTGAAAAGGAGGACTAGGTAAACAGAGAAATGAGGGTGATATTTACTCAGGAATTGAAGGTTCTCAGCATTAATTACATGCCTTACGGTGATTTTTTTTGAATATCTGTTTGAAATACCTGAGTTAAATGCTTCCTTGAGTTTTGTAAGATTCAGCAGAGCACTCATTTGTATCAGAAACTACCCCTGCTTCCTAAATTCTTACAGCAGTCTCAGAAGTATTTCTCAAATTTCACCGTGTTGTGCATAAAATTCCTTTACCAAACTATGAGATATTGGGATGCAACTGTAGACTGAACTTTGAAATGGTGTATTTAGATTTATCTTGCCCGGAGAAGGAAGCCAATGTCAAGGAATATTCACTTTTACAGCGAGATGGCTACTACACAACCTCTAGGAAGAGCAACATAGAAGCAATTGAAACTGAAATAAGAGGTGCAAGGCATTTGGTTTCTTTTACCATAGTAGTTTCTTATTTGTAGGTAAAATGATCAAAATTTGTTTTTAAAATTCTTTTGAAGACTGTCTGTCAGGGCCTGTTGACATCTGGCAAAGAACCTCAAATGGCAAACACTCATAGGCAGAATTCCCTTTTGAAGCAGGTGGAGCCAGCGTGGTATATTTGGGACAGAACACGCAGTGGTGATGGAGATACTCAGTTTACCCTTTCTTCACTTTAGAAAAAGACTTTTTTATTAACTGTTAACTAATAGACACTGTATGAGGCAGTATGGCCTGAGGGGAGCCAAATGCACCTGTTCCAGCAATTCCTTTAATTACGAGGTTATGACTAGTTCAGAGATTATTTCTCACTTTTTTTTGTTGTAATTATTCTGCTTTGTATGAAACACATAAAACCCTCATAATACTCAGAGAGAGTAGGTAAGAAAAGTATTAATTTTTATGGTCAGGACCAGCCCAGGAATTATGGAGCTCACTTAAGGGGAGGCAAGACTTGTGCCTGTTGTTAGATGAATATTTCATTTCATGACTATTAAATATATGATATATGAACAGCTGAAATGTAAATAGGGAGAAGGGTTATGGGAAGGTGGCATTGTGTCACTGGCCCAGAGTTTATAACTGGCTGAAAGCACTATGAAAGATCACAAACCTTTATATTCCCTAAAGGAAATTTGTATATGGTAATTTGCTGGATAAAAGAGAGGAATCCAAATTTCCACCTCTTATGAGATTAGGGAGATTTTACCTCTCTTCCTCTCCCTGACATACTTTTCTTACCTCACAGAAATGTTTCACTGCTTCAAGTGATTTAAACAAGTTCAAAAGTGGAAGATAATGTCATTGCCTCTTTCATCTGCACCTCAGTTGATGTCTTTAATGTGTTCACATAATGGGTTCAGAGTATTTATTTAGTGTGATCTTGAAAATGCTTCTAAGTTTGAATGCTTAATTCCCATATTATTTTACACCTAAACTACCAATCTATGTTTATAAATAATTTAAAAATATCATTGAGCATTTATCACTCTATACACTGACAAATAAAAAAAAAATAATTCTGATCACGGTACAGAAATGGAAGATGACAAATTTTAGAGGAGTTTTTATCACACAAGTGTATACAGGAAACAAGAAATGGTTTCAACATTATTCATTTAAAGAAATGGATGAACATTTTTGCTAAGAAATTGATGCTTTTATTCTTCTGTTTATAAAATACTTGTCATAAACTGTTTAGCTCTCTTCTGTAACATAATACTACCTCCTCCAGCCCTCAAATTTTCAAAGTATTAAACCAAATATGTGCTCAGTCATTCTAATAAAAATAGCATTTATTTCTATCCTTTCAAGATGTCTGATAATTTACATTTGTGAGCACTTTCAAAAATTAAAATGAAGGTTTGGGATAAAATGGGGTAAAATGCAATAACGTAATGGGAAAAACTAGTATGCCTGATCAGACCCAGTTCCTCGCATTTCACAGGGTTCAAGAAGCCTTTGAACAATGGTCTCAGGCACACAGTGTGACTCTTGGATTTGTCCTGTGTAGGGTCTTGAGTTGGGCTTCAATGACTCTTATGGGTCTCCTCTGACTCAGAATGTTCTACGACTCTATGATTTGTTGTTCTCTACAGATATAGTGCATTATAAGAGATTTTCAAACTCAGCATGAATTTTGCCATTTCTCACAATATAACTCCATTCTCTGACCTTTGAAACATAACTTTTCTCGCTAAGTGATAAATTTTTCAAATTTTGGCAGCGCCTAATCTAATTTCTCAGATATTTAATAATCCAGCAGTTAATCTATTTATTCTGGAAATCTTTCCAGAATCATAGAAATAACGATTGGAAGAGACCTTTAGATAGCACTCAATTGCCACAGGATCAGGATCTGTTGCTTTTAGGCCATTCCTGGTAAATTATTGTCTATCTCATGTTAAAACAGCTTTAGGGAAAAGTTTTGGTTTTCCCCTTTTATGGATACAAATTTCAGTTATAATCCAGAATCACATACTAAAAGTGTTGCTTCCTTTCACCCTCCTGAGTAAGAAAAATGACACCTCAGATTCACAGAATTCAGCAAACAGATCCAGGAGTACCAAAGCCACCTGTCATGAAATTACATAGCTTGCCAGAAATAAATATTGATTCTTATCATAAACTCACTACAGCAAAAGGAAATCAAAAGGCAAAGATGCATTAGCAATTGCAAATTCTACAACAGTACTAAGGAAAGCTGACAACCCCTCAACCCCCACCCCCAAGCGATAAGACAATTCTCACAGGGAAAGCAGGATAATAAACTATTAAAATGTGTATTGATGTGCATGTAGGGGACTATTCCTTTTGCTTCGATAAAAGGGGTAAAATTTGGAGAGCAAATACTAACTAGGTCAGCAATATTTGAGGTTTCACTTAACAAAACACTTTCGTTCCTGGCATATGCTTCAGCTCCAGGATATTTCCAAGGTATTTCTGAGATAACATCTGTTGTCAGGTATCTTAGAATTAGTGTTTATCTTCAATGACTTTGTTCACGTGATTATATTGGCATTATTATTTTCTTTATTGTTCATCCTCTCTTGTGTTCTTACCCCATCTCAGGGTTAAACATTTCTTGCTATTCAAACATATTTGGTCCTCTTTAGGCTCTTGTCTGAGAGGTGGACATGAGCACTTTTAAAATTTAGTTTGCAGAGTTTGTTTAGATGACCTACTGCCTTCTAATAAGAGATAATTAATTTTATCAAGACTTACATGTCTCTTTGCTTTTAATATTTCTATCAGAATGTAGATCACATTTTTTTAATTCAATATTTCTGTTTTATTGCTGGAAGTCTGCTTTTCAGGAAAAGACATCTACCTACTTGCCTGTGCCTTTCATGTAGTGCATAGCTGAGTGAAAACATTGCAAATTAAGTGATGTATGGTTAAGGTATTTAGTATTTATAGTCAGATCTCCAAGTGCTTCTCCACTCTTTTGCACAGAGCCCTGTATTTCAGCTTCTTGGAATACTAATCCAAGACCTTCCTGTTCATTTAAAGGTACTTTCATTTTGTTTGAACATGTACCCGATGCAGATGTTTGATGCCACAAAGAAGCCATTTCTGTTACATAGTGACAGAAGGGAGGGGTCCCTCACAGCAAATACTTAAATTCTTTCCAGCAACATGTTTTTCTCACTAAAAGAACCCAAAGTAGCTTCGCCCTATAGAATAGCATTAAGGAGGCTTTCAAAAATTCTCTCTTCATTTTTCCTTGATCTTTGCAATGGTATCAACAATATTCACTGGTTCTATTATTTACTGACTACTGCCTTTTGAAATAAAGGCAGTGTTAACACATTAGATTCAATAGAGTTTTCTAAACAACCTACACTGTTGAAGAAAGTTCTAATATCTTTCATCATTTTAATGAATGACATAACTAAGAACTGTGTGAGGGTTTGAGGGTATTTTTTTAGTTTGTGTGTTGTTTGGGTTTTTTCTGTTTGGAACAATCATTACAGCAAATCTTTATTTCTGTAGTTGTCAATTATCACTAGCTTAATATATATAACACTCAGAAATTCATTAGCAATTTATTTGTTCTGGATTTGCCTCAATAGGTTAATCCTCATGCAATTAGATCACAATAATACAGAATCATAAAAAGATTACACTTAAAATATGTTGACATTCTAACCCTGAAACAGCTCACTTCCAGGCATACATGTTCCTGGAAAGCTGTTGCCCCAAACAATGGCCTGAGCCCTATCTTGGGTACCACATACTGTGTAGTTACCTTTTCCTTAGCACATCCACTGGAATTAGGATAATTCTCATTATTCCTTTTATGTCTGTAGTGGTTCAATTATGTTTAAGTAGCTGTTTCAAACGTATATCTTTGCCCAGAACTTACCTTTATATTCATAGAAATCTCAGAGACGTAGAAAAGAATTATCAGATGGTTTTCAAATCCTCATACCCTCAGGGATTTCTCCTTATCTCAAGAGGCGGGTACGTGCTTCTTCACATTCTTGGCATCCTTGGAAAGTAACAGTACTATTTTATTTTGTCATTTAATTTTGTTGTTTTCAAGTAGAATTGCCAATTTTAAAAGCTAAGTGTGGCTGAAGCAAGTGGTAGATTTGCATTTTCAACAATACTTTTTCCCNTCCCTTCCCTTCCTTTCCCTTTCTTTCCCTTCCCTTCCCTTCCCTTCCCTTCCCTTCCTTTCCCTTTTAAATACATCCCAATGTGCATACTTTTTTGTTTTGCTTTGTTTTCCAATGATGCAAACATTATTAATGTAATTTTTTATTTGTCTTCCAACAGTGTTTACTTCTGATTTAAAAAAATAATTAGAATAAGTTTTCTCTGGATATCACAATCTGCTTCTGAGCAAGAAGTTTTGAAGCAGATAGTGTAATATTCAGCGATCTCCCTACTGAAAAGGGATGTAAGTAAGAGGGGCTTGTAACACTTAAAGGAGGCCTACAAGAAAGCTGGAGAGGGACTTCTTACAAAAAAGTGCCCTGTCTAGTGATAGGGCAAGGGGGAATGGCTTCAAACTGAAAGAGGGTGGATTTTGATTTTAGATATTAGGAAGAAATCCTTTAATGTGAGGGGGTGAGGCACTGGAACAGGTTTCTCAGAGAAGTTGTGGATGCCCCATTCCTGGAAGTGTTCAAGTCCAGGTTGGATGGAGCTCCAAGCGCCTTGGTTTAATGAAAGGTGTCTCTTCTCATTCCGGGGGGGTTGGAACTAGGCAGTCTATAACAACCCTTCAACCCAAACAGTTCTTTAGTTCTATGATCTCACGATCCACAAAATAAAACCTCAAATCAAATTTCTTCTACTTCATAGAAATGATATTAAAATGCCCTTATTAATTGCTTATTTCTGATCTCTTTAATTTCCTTGTCTAACACTTGTTCTTTACGCAGCTGCTAAGTGATATTTTTTTAAAAAGTTGCAAATGGAGGTGAAAATTATATCCTTTCATGATGCTTCCCTCCTTCCTCATCTGACACTGTTGGTTATGTATATACACAAAGAGATGGATTAGCAAGCACACATAGTTCAAAAGATTGTTTCATGTCTTAACCATCGTGACTTCCATTTTAAAGCCTGCATCTAAAAGACAAAAGGCTCTGAGTACTGCTAAAATGCTAAAGCTTCACTTTGTTTTAAAGGGAGGAAGTTAATGTAAGTATGGTTAAACAGAGAAGGAAAAATATAGGGCCTTCTTGATGGTCAGGAAAAGTATTTTTGGGTTTTGGTTGGTTGGTTGGGGTTTTTTGTTTGCTTGTTTTTGATTTTTTTTTTAAATTTGGAAACAGGACTTTTCAGAAGTTGATTGTCTCTATCATAAACAATTTTCTGCTGCTGTGATTGAAATGTTGTCAAAGATTTAGTTAAAATGTCTTCATGAAGAATGGAACAAACTATTTTAAAATAAATTATTCTACTTACAGGTGAGCTTTGATGAAAACCTTTAAGCAAATTAGAGCGATCTTTTTTACTATGTCAAGGACTTCTCTGAGCAAAATAACCTTATTTGGTTTAAAGATTTGGCTGAAATTACTAAGTTCAGTGACCAATATTTTTGTGTTTATCACGCTATGAACGCTAAAGTTTTTGCATTTTATTAACATAAATTTATTTCTACATATATAAAAATATATGCACACATATATCTATATATTCACGGAATAGCAAAATCATTTCCTTTAGGAAGGAACAGTTGGAGATCATATTCAACTCCTTAGGTCAGGTAGAGTCACCTAGAATGGGCTACCAATGACTATGTTGAGTCAAATTTTTAATGCCTTGAAGAATGTAGAATTCACAGCCTCTTTGGGCTGCCTGGGCCAGTGTTTGATAACCCTCATAGTGTAGTGTGTTTTCTTACACTCAGATGGAACTTGGTGTGTTTTGATTTGTGCCTGCTGCCTCTGGAAATGTCAGTACAGAGGAGACAACGGCTCCTTCCATTGCCATTTCCAGGTGTTTATATATTTTAATAAGCTCCTCCCTGAGACTTCTGTTCTTCAGACTGAAGAACATTCTTTACATAAAAGATGATCCAATTCCTTGGTCATTTTTGTGACCTTGTGCTGGAATTGTTCTAATAAGGCTACATCTTTAGGGCACTGCAGAGCCCAGGGCTGGGCACAGTACACCAGTGGATCACATGCACCTAACTTGAAGAAGATAAGAAATTTGTTATTACATACTTTAGGCAAATGAAACATTTAATTGTAAAATTAGCATATTTTTTCACTGGATTGTAATTTTTACTTAATTTGAAAAATTAAATTGCAAATTATAACTTTCTATAGCAATAAAATGCTAAAATCAACAACATTAAAAGTAAAACGGTTCTTTTAAAATTTCCCCTATTCCAGGTTTTGCAGATCATTGGGGTGCTTTATCTCCAGAAACGGTTTTCTGAGATTATGTTAAAGATGTTGTAGCCTTTAACCTGCAAAAAAACATGTAGGCATGTCATAAAAATAAGACTCTTAGATTTTATATACAATTACAGCATTGGAAGGCACTTTTATTTTTGGGTTGGGATTATGTTACTTAACTTTATTAGGTGAAAATTATGCTACTTCTAAATCTCTAATTTACTTCCCATAATTGAAAACACCTCAGGTATGGTACTTGTAAACCATTATAGACATTTTATCCGCTAGTAATTAAACAGGGGTAATAGTTAGCACCCAAAAAGCCACTATTTATTCAGAGAAGAAAAATAAAAGTATTACATTTAAATAAATTGCATTAGAACAAAGACCTAAAAGTGAGTGATTCAACTGACTGCCAGTCAGATTTATGTACTTCTTGCTACTGCAGAAGTAGATTCCCTTTGTAACACTCACACATAACCCCTAATACATATGTCTGGTTAAGTAATTCCCAGCAAGATGCACTTTGAATCTGTGATACAACCATCATCATCTCTGGGAAGTATTGCAAAAGCATAGGAAAGACACCTTTTCTCTTTCCTTTGATGATTGTTTTGAGCTGTCTTCTGAAAAGAAAGACAATATATATGCTGTACATGTGTACATAGACTTTTATTTTATAAATGATAAATGTGCTAGTTATACTATAAAGGGCAAAATACCATTGATGCCTTGAAGTGTCTACCTGAAAGCAGAGGCTAGATAAGATTAAGAGAATAAAAGGAGGTATTTATTTGAAAGTACACCTTGGGCAGTCAAAACCTCCAAGGGGCTCCCCCCAAGATGGACCTTGGGTCATGGGTTTTTCACACTTTGGTCCATTTGCATATCAGGGCTAATTCTCCAATTATAATTTCAAGTAATGGTGTAATTTCCCCAAGTTTACCCCCCGCCCCCGTCCAGAGGCTCAGTTTACATGTTTCAGGGCCTGGGACAACAAGATGTCCTTGAGTTCAGGCTCAGAGAGGGTTTGTTATGTCTAACCAAAATGTGAGAACAGTAGCTAACAGGCTGTCTGAAGTTTCAGAGTTACATACTAGGCAGTACAGGTTCTGAAAAATATAAGAGCTAAAACCTAAGGCATCACCATGACTACTTAATTAGTAGCAATAACAACAGTAATAATCCTTCCCAAATTTTAATAATTCAGATAACATTTGAAGGACATTAGATCAGCAAATTTCAAAGAGAAAGTATGGATTTGCAGTTAAAGAATTGCCATAATTCTCTCCAAATAAGCTTCATTCATGAAATATGTCTGGAGTCTCTAACAGGTATGAATTTGTGAGGAGCCCAGGGAGGAGTCCCCTTTGCACAGGCATAGCACAGTGCCTGGTGTAACTGGAACTAGCAAAGGTGTGGTCCATAGTTAGCAGAGCAGGAAAGGAGATATACAAATATGGTACATTTATGGAATTCTGGATGGAATTGGCTCCACCATCATCAAATTAATATCTGTCGTTTTATTTTGTCAGTATTCTTTCCTTTTGTTTCTCTTGAGCTGCAGAAATCAGCTGCAGCATAAAGAAAAGCAGTTATGATCAGGGGGTGATGAAGTGAGAAAGAGGAGGAAAAGACTGAAAAAACTCTTTCCAAAGCAAAACCTATTTAATTTAATTTGTCTCTTATTCCTTCTTTTAAATTTGTCTCTTTCCTCCAACAATTCAACCATAACCTTTCTCCATGAATAGTTACATTTCCTTGCGTCACTTCAAGTTTGAATTGTCCTCCACAATCTATGTCCAAATTTGAAATTCCATTGTGATTTTCATCATTTTTATACTTCAAATAGAGAAGGGGATTTTTGGATTATCTAAATAGGACAGGTAAAGCAGAAAGTCACTAGAGACTAAAGGTGAGATTACATAAGCCTAGATCAAAATAAAGCAAATAAAATCAAAATCTGATATGAAATTAAAAGTAAATCTGTTTACTTCTGAAATTGAAGTGTTCTTCTTATTCAATGTCTAATTGGTAGAATTTTGGCACTTTCAATACTCACTTAAACTGCATGGAATCCTTGTAAAACACCTGCCTACAGATATTCACTTGCTTAAAATACTTAAATTTCCTGCAAAGTATTACGGCTGCATCTGCTCCTACAGTACTCCTGTTAAAAGTCTTGACAGTTTGGAAATCACTTGTCAAATTACCTCACAGCAATTTGAGGTATGGTGGAACTATAAAAGTCTTTCTCTGAAGCAAAGATTCATGAGAGAGTGTTGTTACAGTTGATAATCTGATACCCAATGACAGATATGTTCTTATTTGTTTTATTCCAAAAGAGATGCTAAAGTTTGAACTTGAACTTGTATGAAATGTTTATCCCATAAAGGTTTGCCTCAATGACTAAAATAACTTCTTGTATATCTCTAGTGATTTTTTTCCCCTTCCTTGATGTAAAATTTGTTGCACTGTGAACAGTCAGGGTGGTTAGTGGGAGGTGTGTGTCAGTTTTAATATTGCAGAAATATGCTACAAAAATGAGTAGAATTTTAGGCAAAAGACACAGGTGTTGAATGTCACTGAGTGCCATGATATGTGTCCTTAAGAAAGAGTTAAATCCAGAATGAATTTATGTAGTTGTATTTCAGCACAAGACTACCTACAGTTTAGTAGTCTGTACTGGGTTAATGTGGCAAGGTTTTGCCTTTGAGGGAGCTGCAAGGGTGGCAAGGCCTGAGAAGGTGCCCATGTCGGACACAGCCAGTTCCAAGAGGCTCCAAGAACTCAACACTGCTCAGAGATGTTGGTGGCACCACTGGGCTAAGATTTTCAGGAAGGGCTAGAAAGCACTTCGCAAGAGCACCTGAGAGTAAATATACATGTAAGAAACAGCTCTGCACACACCATGGTCAGTGAAGTAGGAGGTGGAAGATGTGCTCCAGGCACTGGAATAGAGGTTTGTCTGCAGCCCATGGAGGATCCCACACAGAAGCAAGTGTATGCCCAAAAAAGGATGTGACCCACAGAGGAGCAAGTTTTCTGGCAGGACCTGTGAACCCATTAGGCTGGAGAAGGTCAAGAAGGATTGTATCCTGTAGGAGGAACCCAATGCTGGAGGAGGGGAAGAGAATGAGGAAGAAGGAGTAGCAGAGACAACACATTTTTTTTGAACTGACCACAACCTCCATTCCCCATGCCTCTGCTTCTTGGAAGGGAGGGTGTATGAGAGGTAAGGAATGAATTTGACCTGGGAAGAAGGAAGGGTTTGAAGAAAGGGTAGATTTGTTATTATTTCTCATTAAACTACTCTTTTAAAAAAAATTTAATTTTTAATTGGTATTATTATTATTATTATTATTGTTAATAATAATAATAATAATAATAATAATAATAATAATAATAATAATAATAATAATAATAATAATAATAATAATAATAATAATAATAATAATAATAATAATAATAATAATAATAATAATAATAATAATAATAATAATAATAATAATAATAATAATAATAATAATAATAATAATAATAATAATAATAATAATAATAATAATAATAATAATAATAATAATAATAATAATAATAATAATAATAATAATAATAATAATAATAATAATAATAATAATAATAATAATAATAATAATAATAATAATAATAATAATAATAATAATAATAATAATAATAATAATAATAATAATAATAATAATAATAATAATAATAATAATAATAATAATAATAATAATAATAATAATAATAATAATAATAATAATAATAATAATAATAATAATAATAATAATAATAATAATAATAATAATAATAATAATAATAATAATAATAATAATAATAATAATAATAATAATAATAATAATAATAATAATAATAATAATAATAATAATAATAATAATAATAATAATAATAATAATAATAATAATAATAATAATAATAATAATAATAATAATAATAATAATAATAATAACTTCCCATGGGTTTTGCTTGTGATTGAAATTTTTATGTGATCTCCCTGTACTCATCTCAACCCAGGAACTTTTTCATCGTATTTTTTTCCCTTCTGCTGAGGAAGGGCTGCTTGGTGGACGCATAGCATCCAAAGTCAACACACCATGTATTCTTACATCAGGGAGTATGCGCCAAAGAGTTGTTTCCACCAGGGAAACTCCAAAGAACTGATCAAGTCAGATAGGTCAAAAATCCAGTAGCTAGCTAAAGGTCATATAATCCAAGCAGTTACTTAAAAAATTGTTCCCTAGCTTGTAAAAGGCACAACTGAGGTTCTAGAAAAAGGGATGACAAAAAAAATGTATCTTTCAAATAGGAGCTAACAATTAGGCAAATCATTGATTTAATTTTAAATGTCAAACATATGCAGAAGTGCATTTGCAATGTGAAGCATTGAAGGCAAAATACTTCCAAATAACACAGGCAAGACTGTGTTAAAATCCCCTGTCACAAAATGAGTGCTTTGGGCAGTTTAAAGAATTNTTCCAAGAGGCTCCAAGAACTCAACACTGCTCAGAGATGTTGGTGGCACCACTGGGCTAAGATTTTCAGGAAGGGCTAGAAAGCACTTCGCAAGAGCACCTGAGAGTAAATATACATGTAAGAAACAGCTCTGCACACACCATGGTCAGTGAAGTAGGAGGTGGAAGATGTGCTCCAGGCACTGGAATAGAGGTTTGTCTGCAGCCCATGGAGGATCCCACACAGAAGCAAGTGTATGCCCAAAAAAGGATGTGACCCACAGAGGAGCAAGTTTTCTGGCAGGACCTGTGAACCCATTAGGCTGGAGAAGGTCAAGAAGGATTGTATCCTGTAGGAGGAACCCAATGCTGGAGGAGGGGAAGAGAATGAGGAAGAAGGAGTAGCAGAGACAACACATTTTTTTTGAACTGACCACAACCTCCATTCCCCATGCCTCTGCTTCTTGGAAGGGAGGGTGTATGAGAGGTAAGGAATGAATTTGACCTGGGAAGAAGGAAGGGTTTGAAGAAAGGGTAGATTTGTTATTATTTCTCATTAAACTACTCTTTTAAAAAAAATTTAATTTTTAATTGGTATTATTATTATTATTATTATTGTTAATAATNGCTAGCTAAAGGTCATATAATCCAAGCAGTTACTTAAAAAATTGTTCCCTAGCTTGTAAAAGGCACAACTGAGGTTCTAGAAAAAGGGATGACAAAAAAAATGTATCTTTCAAATAGGAGCTAACAATTAGGCAAATCATTGATTTAATTTTAAATGTCAAACATATGCAGAAGTGCATTTGCAATGTGAAGCATTGAAGGCAAAATACTTCCAAATAACACAGGCAAGACTGTGTTAAAATCCCCTGTCACAAAATGAGTGCTTTGGGCAGTTTAAAGAATTACCAGCAAAGGCATCAGCAAAAGCAGGTTTATTATTTCTGCCTTTCCCTGGTCTTAAGAACCAAACACGGTTTAAGGGAAAAGGGGTACTTACCTTGGTATTTATTTAAGGATCTTTAAGGTGCACCGCTTCGTCCAGGTGGAATGGGCTGAAATGCTCCCCAAAATGCACCCACACGGTAGATTGTGTATACAATTTATAGACCTTGCAAATTAGTATATCTATCAAATATTCCCCAATGAGAAGCTTAAATGAATAGTGTGATATCCCCCCATCCTGAGGAATTCCCCCCTGGATGGGCCTATCTTAGTTTACAGGATGTGTTCTAGAAAGGACCTTGGTTTTTCCGGATAGCATAGGACTTTCTGGCCCCAACTGCAAGGCCTCCAGGATGTTTGGTCTCCTGGCTTAATGGAATATTAGGATTATGCTAAATTACCAGGCTTAAGGAATTACAAGTATACATGCTAAAAGCACTGAGGTTACATAAAAGCTATATAAAAGGGTATACAAAAGGTGTATAAAAGAAAAAGTAAAAAATCATCATGGCATCATACAAATTTGCAAAAGTGTGACAAATTTTGATGGCGATGTTCTCTCTGCTTAATAAATGGATGAAACATAACAGGAGCATTTAATTAGAATCTATTCAGAATGATTCATGTGGAGACTGTAGGGTGAGGGGAAGGCATAAAGGTGTTAAGAGGTGGACCATACCTTTAGTCACAAAGTTCAAAGTGGATCCCCTTGCTTTCTAAACTCCTGACAGAATATAGCTGCAGCTGAGTGCAATCTTAGTTCCAGAGCAACAGTTTATGTATAAAGGCTTAGAACAGCACTTAATCACTGACTAATTTACAAAGTGGTAAAATAGGATTTATTACACTTGTACTGTGGCCTAGTATAGATTCAGAATAGCGATATTCATGCTGTACGTACTGTAAGGTGTTTTATCCATTCACATACACGTGCACACAGCCATTAAGGGGTATGTACAAAGGCATTGCTGTGAAAAATTTTACTTGAGCGTCAGAGAAATGCTCACATCTAATGCTTGGCTCTGCTCAGTGGGTGAAGGGTTGAGCCTTGAGGTACAAGGACATCACCCCAGGTCCTGCTGTCAGTCAATGGTGCTCTGAGTATCACAAACTCTCCAAAGAGTTCCAAGAGGCATCTCTCTCAAAGAAAAGTGCTGGCATAGCCCACTGTGGTCTAGGAGAGCTCAAAGGGTCTCACTTAAGACCACTGTTTATAGGATCTCAAGATGATTGCTTTAATCATATATAAATTTTCCAGCCTCAGATCTGTAGCTGCTGAAGCTTCCAAAGCATTTGGAAATTGTTTCCAGTACCAAATGAAATTGTTTTCAAAAACTCCATCAACAATGATACCATGACCCCTGGGCTATGATTCAGGTAGAGAGTGTTCCAACATTGTCATGGAACGACTGATTCTCCTTGCTCTTGGTCTTCACCATAGAAATGCAGCCAGTGCTGCCCTGGTGCAGTCAGTGCCATTCCTACCTTACCATACCACCCAAATCATTACACAAAGCTCACAGGTAACAGGAACTCCAAGATCATATCTTGAAGAAAAAAGAAAGGAGGGATGGGATCTGGGGGTGGATACCATGGCCATGTCTTCTTTGTTTGGGAATTTATCTATGATATGGCTTCCCCAAAGCAAGAAGTAAAAGAAAAAAAAAAAAAAGAAATCAAGGGAGTAAATCATCTATGTTCATTACACCTTCTGAACAGTGAGGTTCTTGCATCCATAAAATGCATTATGATAAGTATCAGAATAAACTTAAATATATGACTTTAATTCATGTTTCCTTGTGGACTCAGACTTGCAGCTCCAGAAAGACTGAAATGTTTCATATTTTCATATCCTCAAACAAACTATAGTAGGCCTAATTAATACTTTTGACAGAATTAAAACAATCCTTTGCTTAACTGACAATGAATTTACCCACTGAGTAACTTTATATAGCAGTAACCTGAATTAACTTCTTGATGAAAAGTAGTGGAAAAGACTGTGCATAAAAGTTTTGTTTAACTTAAAGAAAGAATGGCAAATAGGAGTGCAGGTGTCTTCTAGCAGATCAAGGAGAGATTTACTTAGTTTTGGTCAGAGATACTTACAGTCTACCTGGCTGACAGCTGACACTGATGACAGCTGAGAATAAGCACATCATAAATAGATAGAACTCTTAATATACACAGGCATTGTAGGACCTTTGTAAAATACACAGTTTCATTACTTGCATTTCCAGGGATTAAGTACTGAAGTTTACATTTTGCAGGAACACAGAATCATTCTCTTTTGGCTAAACTGAAGTAAACCAGAAGGAGTCTTGCTGAAGCTAGCTGGTAGTGCAACATGTCTGCATGTGAGGAAAGCAACAAATCTAGGATTGGATGCAAAGCATCTTGGTAGGCACAATGCCTTTCATATACAAGCAATGTCCCAGCAGCAATTCAGATGTAACCCAAACCTTTTATGAAGACTGCTTTTTTTTCATAAAAAATTAAATATAAATAAAGACTGTAAAAGATAAGTGAGTCAAAATTTCATCTCATATTTGGTTTAAAATTGATAACGCACACGGAACCAATTTTGAACTTTCATTGTGCTGGAATTTCTGGGTATGCATTGCCTTTTAAACACAGAAGTTGAGCAAGCTGCTATTAAAACCTTTTAACACATTAGGTTCTTATGTATTCCAGGGAATGGATATTCTGGGAAACTTCTTGTGATTGCAGTTTATGATGCTTTGTCTACTGGAATAGCTAATAAATTAAGCTGGTTTTGAAACGTCTACAAAGAAAAAAACCTGTAGATTCCATTAGTATAAAACTAGAATAACAGAATAGTGAATTTTGTCTAAGGTTTCCTTTCCTTATTTCTTTTAACAGCTTTGATTCTAACTTCTCTTCATGTGATTTAGACTTTGGAGACAAAGATTACTGAGCTAATTAAACCCACATCAATAGCCTGCTTCTCAATTAATTTATTATTTTCAGTTGAAACGTCATATTTGTGATTATATAAATTATATTTAATCATGGTATGCAACTCAAGCATTCAACAGGTTTACCCCCAAAAAGAGTACTATGGTGTTTCAATTCTGCATCACTTTTAGAAATTTATGGAGAAATCTTAGCGTTCAGCTAAAAGTAGCAAAACCCTGACGAACCTCAGAGAAAAGTCAACCTGTTAACTAGGAAAAGCACAGTCATACAAGGTTTCATTGCTTTGTTTTTCTTTTGTATACTCACATAATTATTCTAATTCCCTTTTACAATATTTTTGGATTTTTCCAAAACTTGTTTCCCCTCTTTATTTTCTGTTACCATTTTATAAATTATTTTTCTTATAACAACAAAGCTCAGAATTCTTTCAGAAAGCTAAGACCACTACTGTGTCAGATACTTTATCACTAAGTGAAAACTTTTCCATAGTGTAAGTGTACACATAAATTATGAGTGCAATAATACTCTTCAATATCCATAGTTTATCATTAAGCTTTTCACTTTTCAGAGCATATAATGGATCTTAAAATCAATGATTCTGTATCTAAATTAAGCAGTCTAACATTTCTGCAAAAATTTCATTGCCACTTGACTAAGATTAATAATCGTTTTACAAAGGAAAAAAGAATATAAAGAAGTGTATTTTGGAGAAAGGGAAAGCGAAATTATTTTCATCCTTGCATTTCCAGAACAACAGGTTAGTTCAGCCATAGAGATATGGTTCTGTAATGTGTTCATTAAATTAATAAATCAGTTCCTAATTGCAATACTCTGCTCAGCTTGAAGTACTATTGCAGCCACAACCCACACTCATACATATATATATATATATATATAGCTAATAGGGGCATTGGAATTAGTTGATCTTTAAGGTCATTTCCAACCTAAGCTCTTCTATGATTGTATGATTTAACATAATTTTTGAAAAGAGCCTATATTAATTGAAGGCTAGTCACACTTTTTTGCAATGGTCTTGATAATAGCATTCTGTTGATTATGCCATACCTCTTCGCTCTCTCTTTTTTCTTGCATTAGGTTCTGAGTGCCAAAAATGACAATCTGTAGAAATTAATTCTCTATCAGTGGCTTCTGCTCTCTCAGGCTTCACTGTCAATTGTGTTGACAACTTTACAAATGCCTCTGGATCTCTCAGAGAGTGATCTATAGTGCCTGTGGAGAGGACGCCTGGTAGTCTTGACTGCTGTTTTATTTTAATTAATTTCCGTTTCACAGTATTCTACTATATGTAAGAATATTTTTAGTTTGAAAGGAAATAAAGATATCTGGAAAATATATGTTCTTTTCCTTCAACTTCCTAGAAGAAAGATCAACCAATGTTACACCTAGGATTTACCCAGTTGCATTAGTGGCCTAGTATTTAAAAAGGAGAAATTTCTACTAATGGTCCTTTAGAACAAAAAGTATGTATTTCAGACATCTTACAACACAAAAGTTGAAAGAAGTTTTAAAAGATACTGCCTCTGGTATTAGACAGGAGGAGGCCAAGAGGTGCAACACACAGAAAAATGGTGGGTTTATTTTATTTTATTTT
>VWZQ01007810.1:19397-34308 GCA_013397015.1 Myiagra hebetior | reverse complement strand
GTGTTGTCCATTATTTACCCACATCCTAGTAAAGGAGCAATCCATACATCTCTAACCAGAACTGTAGAGAGATCAGTTACTTTCACATACTCATATGTCTGTAAAATGGCCTTAGGAGAAGGTGGCCCACAGCTCTTCTGCTACTACACCTCAGAGGTTCAGATTTAGTCAAAAGCACCATCGAAACCAGTGTGCCAGGAGCTAACTGAATAATGGAAGTCATTTTCTCCATTTCTATGACAGACAAGCCCTCTATTTGGACAGCGTTATTTGCAGCCAATTATTCTGCTATTTCCAGCAGCGCTCCAGGGAGCGGTATTACTTCTCCACAGAGCACAGGAGCTGTTCATTAGGTTAGTCTCTTTTAGTCTCCCAGTTCCTTTTGCTTGCATAATGTTCACCCTGCAGTGCCAGATGACAGGAGCTTTAAGTGCTATCTGTTGCTCTGTATTACTCCTCATAGGACTTTTGAACGTGTCCCAACCAGGAAAAGAACAGCTTTTGATTCTTGGACTAGGACACAAAGTGCCACCATTTATCGTAACAGTGGAAGGGTGGAGAGGAATAACTGGAATATTCAGAATGCCCCCTTAGGGCAAAGCTCAAGTGACACTGCCCTGTAGCAGCATTTGAAAGTTCAAAGTCCATAACTTCATAAATATATTTTGGCAAGAACTTCCACTATTCTTTTTCTCCTTTGTAATGACTCCGTGGTTTGTCGCTAAGACTACCATATCCCTGACCTGCTTGCACTGGGATTACTAGTAGGAGGATCACAAATTTAGTTAGTCTCATATCTGTCCACCATTTAAAGTCAAGGAACACTGGGTTTGGCCAGTAAGACCACCACACCCAGTTTTACGATTTTCAATCATATCTGACTACACATTTTAACATAAACTTGAAGGAGAGACAAAGTTCCACAATATCACTGTTGCAATAGGGAACTGAACTCTTGACTTCAGATATTTTCACCCTGCTTGAGCAGGGAGGTTGTACCAGATGACCCCACTGGTGGGTCCCTTTCAACCTTAATAATTCTGTGATTTTCAGGGTCTTCACAGCAAGCCTGCTGAGTTTATAATATTTTATTTAATTTAAAAAGACCCCTGGAAGTGCAGCTCGAACGCTTAAAGTAAAAATATGTTTATTCCTTATTTACTCATTAACCCAGAAGCAGAGCTACATTACAACAGACAAAGCACTTTTGTGAACACATGTGTTACCTGTGACCAATTTAATTCAGCAAGCTCTAAACCACAGGTCAGCTGGTTCCATTACAATATCATTAGGGCAATTTATGTTAACTGATGCCAACTGAGAGCCTCTTCTTCCTAAAGAGGACAAATACAAGCCTTTTACTTCAGCTCAGCAGAACTCACAGGTCATCCTAACAAGAGATAATGAATCCCAGTAGGTGTGAGTGAGCCCAACCTCTTTAAATACTCATTTAACCCCACCACAGCTGCTAATTACAGTTTTGGGGGTGAGGCTGGGCTGTTCTCTTTTCTGTCCTTCTCCAGGGTAGCCCTAGTGAAGTGGCCTTGGACTCTATCTTCTGAAGAGCCTAAGTGCTCCTAATGAAAGCCTCTAGGAGATCTCCCTCATGCTGCTCCTAGAGCTGTGACTCTGAAGACCTCACTCTAAGAGCTGGAAATGTAAAAGTTAATTGGATGTGCTGGGCTGAAATGCCCCAGTGCCCCAGGACAGCCAGTTCCCCTAACAGTGCATGTGAGAAGGTGAAGTGAACCCATGCCAGGCTGCCTGTCTTGGACAAGTGGAAACTGACGACAAGGCTATTTCCTTCTTGAGGCTTTCTGAGGTGGCTGTTAGAAGAACTTCTCTGATGCAGTCACTGTCTTGAACCCAGTCTCTAAATAACCTTCTAAAACAAACAGAGGAGGATTTTCATTTACTATCTCCATGTGTGAAAGGTGGGAGAAGTTAGTTAATTGCCAGCATACCCGAGGATTCAAGGTCTTCCATCAGAGCAGAAGGCACTAACCGTGCAAAAGCTCCAGGGGGAAGGGTCCTAGCAAGTCCTCTTCTTTCCTCCGTTGAAGCTATGCTTAAACATTCCCCAATAATTAAGTATGCTTATGACTCTTAAAACATTTAAAGTTCCTTAAGGGAAGAAGGTGTGCAGAGGCCTTGATCTGTATTTTTTATGTTTGGGGTTATATTTTTTATGTAGGGGTTTGAATCTTATCTTCTCCTCCCCTGCACTGTGTCCTCAGAACAAGGCTGTGAATACTCTTTTTCTCCAAATAAAATAATTTAGGAAACAGAACAGTGTTTGTCAGAAAGAATGAGGGTGGAGACTGAGGGTGCCAGCATGGTGGCTTGTACTACTTTAGGACACTTTTGGAAATCATCACTCCTGTCATATACTGGATCCAATTTCAGCAAGAGTTCCACACTCTCCTGTGGTTTCCACAGGGCCAAACAAGGCAAGTGTTCCTCGAGAGTGAGGGCTCATCGTGCCCTCCAGCAAGGAGAGGATGGGAAAAGACCTGTTGGTAGGAAACAGGTAAACCTCAGACTGAGCAAGTTGCCAACATACTCTTAAATGTGCCGTGGAGCACCACTGTGGGATTGTGCAGGTGTTGCCATGGCCAGGGAGAGACCACATGGATGATCTGATAATCTGCAACTTAAATTTAGCTGCAATTACAGAGGGATAGTCTGATAGCCTGCTTCCTAAGCCATTTCATTTACTGGACCTCAAAGATTCCCCCCAGGAACTGGAGTTGCTTTCTCTGAGGGTATATTGTGCCACACCTGTAATACCGTTCCTGCCTGGCTCCGTGGGGTCCCGCGTACCCCCACAGGTGCCTGGGCAGGTTCAGTATTAAGTCCGTGACAAAAGAGTCGGGAAGGATATTTTCTTGCATTCTGGCAGGAGGATTTATCGCATCTTTACTGTCAAAGGTTCAGAGGCAAATACAAACACAATGGCTAGCTCAGGGTTTTTCCAGGGGCTGGGGAAAAGATGGGACCAGGAAGCAAGGACCAATCCAAGAGCCCTGGGGGAGTGACGAGGGGTAGAGGCTAGCAGCCAACTGGGGAATTCAAACTGGAATAGATTAACTTATCAGAACCATGCACCCTGGGAAAAGCCTTTTGGTCGCCTTAACACAATATATGTTCACCAGCTACCACACACCTGCATTTCAGGCAGTTGGTGTTTAGTCCCTCCTCACTGATTCTGCCCGACATCCTGTGTTCCCTGGCTGAGGTGGGAGACTTTTGAGTGTAGGAGCAATTATTTATCTCTGCCTAAGAGAAACTTCTGAGTATGATCTAACTTAAGTGCCTACCTGTAGGGCAGGCTGAATAGCTGAACTTGCCAAACACAGAGAAGCGAAACAGGCACCAAACCCCTGACTAATTTCTGGGCCTTCTTCCTCAGATGGCTTCTGAGCTTCTCAAATCTCTGCATTACAGGGAGCCTGCACATCTCTCCAGCAGCTGAAATCTCAAACAGGGAAGCAGAGTGGTGGCAAAAGACTGAGCTAACATATAATGAGACCACAGGAAATTGAGTGTCAGAAGCACAGCTTTGAGTCTAGAAACACAATCAAAGCCTGGGGGAAGAGTGTGGCAAATGTTGGGGCCAGCAGTGCAAGTGCAGAGCAAAGCTGGACAGTGCCTGAGCAAAGCACCAGGCACTGCCCAGACCAAACCAAAGACCAGTGTCTGCTGAGCAGCTCAGGAGGTATCAACTGACTCCTTTGACTAAAGCACAGACACAAAATTGAGTGGCCTTCACTGCAAAACCCCCTGATCAAAACCATATCGCACAGCAGGATTTCTACTTCACCTTAGTATCACATGCATCGATCCTCTGCAAAACTACTGACCCAGCTCTTAGACCACCATTTAATGCAAGAGAGAATCAGAGAGCTGGCAGTGCTCGGGATAAGAAGAGCTGCATGGTTCACACTGCCCAAATACATAACTGGCAGCAGGTGCATTACAGTATTTCTTTAAGAATATAAATATATAATTAGGATTTTCCCTGAGAGGCCATATTTTCATTTATTTAGGAAACAAGTAAGTTGAATTATGATGGAATCTCTCCATACAAGAGATGCTTCAGGAGCTGACCGTACAGATTTCTCAGAAGTGCCACATTCAGAGCAAATTAATACAGCCTTGAAAGCCAATTTCAAGACAATTCTCACAGACACAAGGTATTGGCTGAGGCAACAGTGAAACAGACAGTGAGACACCAGGCATCGTGTGACATCAGGAAGCATATTTCTGTTTATTCACCTTTCTTCAAGAACTCTAACTCACTGTTAGGCAAAGGAGTGCATACAGGATGTACAAGAAAAAGATTAAAACAGACTTCTTTATTATTGTATTCTGCAGCATGAAAGCCCACAACCTTTCGTATTTGTTTGTTTAAGGATATGTTTCTATTCTAGCTGAGGTGTTACAGTTCAGAGAACAACCTGTCATCTGCAGGAAATCTCTTTAGAAAATTAGAAGAGAGCACAGCTATTTGCTGGGCTGTTTCACTGAACAAACACCGCCAGCTGCATTAATAGCATTTTACCAGACACTTGCCAGTTTGTGAACCTCTAAGTTTATAAGGAAATAGGAAATCCATCTGCAAGGTGACAGGGATGAGGAAAAGTGGTTGGAGTTGCTTCCCCCTCAGCAGATTCACACCTGCTGTAAACTAGTGTTTGTTCAGTACAACTATGATGACCTGACAGAGGTTCTGCCCAGGCACAGACAGCTTGCCCACAGTCCAACTCACTACCTTCGTAACTCTCATATATAATAATAAAACCCACTGTTTGTCTCCTAATATCCTTCACACGATGCTCTGTCTGTTCACATCCACACTGTACGTTGATGAATTGGAACAGCCTCGGCCAAAATCAATGAAAATGCCTTCAGAATCAGAGTCGATCGACTCCAAAATCTGATCCACTATGTTCTCAGGGCTGGAAGAGGGAACTGGAATCAAGGAAGTGTCTCTGTCTAGGTTAAAAGACCTGTGTGGGTCGCCCATTGAGTGGAAGAGGCCTTTCTGTTGCTCAGCTGTGCTGAGTTTGCTGGAGCACTGCACTGACCTGGTGCTGGGCCTCTCCTGGTCTCTTGGCAGTGAGCTTTTCATGGTTGTCATGGAGCTCTTGGAACCGTTGTCCATGATGGTGGTGAGGTTGGAGTACCCCTGGAGCTCCAGGCAGGAGGTAATTTCTGAGACAGAGTGCCTTCGGATGCCGGTTCCATTGGCAGCCATGCCCTCAGTTTCATACTCAGCCACTGGCGTCAGCAATGGATTGTTGTAGCTCTTTGATCGCACCACAGGGTTCTTGGCAAGGATGACACCTGACTTCGAACGCCTGAAGAACCGCTTCTCTGCAAACAAAGATCCAGAGTAATATCTGCAAAGTCTCCTATTATGGTACTAATAATTATGAGCGTTCAAAAGAAGTGTGAAGTCCTACATATTCATAATCTTTTCTTGAATGAAACTTTTCTAGAAGAAGACATTTTGCTGTATTGTAGATTCACAGGCTTCAGATTTCCTAGATTTCTTTAGCATACTGAAGACCCCAAATCTATGTTTAAAAATAATAGCTGAGATTCCCTTATATTCAAACAACTTCAGAAGCTGGAGTAAAACAGTAAATACTGCAGGAGAGGTGATATACAGTTGTAAATACTTCCTTTAGACAAGCACAGAAAGTGCAATTCTGTTCTTTTTCAGGCTATGTAACTACTCATTTCTAGTAGTTGAAATTTAACTTTTCCACCCATTCTGGGAAAATAAAGTCTCTTCAAATTTGGAGCATGAGGATTGAGACATACAGTTTTTCTACTAATTCTGGAAAAACTTTCATTGCATTGTTCAGAGACCACACGGGGGAGAGCACCAAGAGTGTTTGAAAATGTTAACTAGAGGGCAGTGCCCACAGAAACCTCTTTTGGGGGGAGCAAACCTGCATTCAATCCAGCAGTGATTGCCTGAATGCTGTTAACCAAGTGGGATTTTCCCAGAAAATAAGCAACAGATGGCAGCAAGTGAGCACGGAGTTCCCTCTCTGGCAGTGGTTTAGTGCTGGAGTGTCCTGGCAGTGTGAATAAAATGACCATCATGAGCAAAACTACTACCATTCAAACTCCGTGCAGGTCTCAATGCTCAGATTCACTTGTGCTATGAGAAAGTGGTGTGAATAATAGGTCTCACTTTTGAAGCTTTCTTTCTGCTACTCTCACTTTGCCATCCCATGAAGATGCACAACTGGAGCAGGGGATCAAATTACTGTCTAGAAGTCAACCACAGCCACTGCAAATAAACTGTCTGCTTTAAATCGGGATGCTGGTATATGTTCCCTGCAAACTCTGCAATTTCCTTTACATATGCCAGTCTCTTAAAATTATGCTATTGTGTAATTATGTGCTTACCTGGACACAAATTCCAATCATATGCTGTACTACTAAAAAAAGCCAGTTTCTGTATTTAAGATTGTATTTTGCAGTTGTGTCTGCCTCAGCAATGAAATCATCTGATCCAAGTTCATTTTTGGACTTTTTCTTTGTTAGGAGTTTGAGCTGGCAAACAGAAAAGGTTCCTGGGCCTATGAACTCTGGTTTCCAGTCACAACATGCCACATGCTAGCAAAATAGCTGAAGAGAATTAGATGCATTAGTTTAAAAAAAGCAGCCACTTACACACTCAGCTCCCTTGGATCCAGGTGCAGTGATTACAGTAAGACCCATTTCAGGGGTATTACTACATCTACAACCCAGACCACAGCAAAAGGAAGTGCCCAGTCCACCAAAACCTTCCTATCTTCTGCAGTCATGTAAAAAGACATTTATTTACTACCAATTAATTTCACTGCTGCTTTATTCTCTTTGGGTGCATTTTTTCTATCTTGACATACAAAAGCTTGTATTTAGAAAATGTCAGTTTGGGGCTCCAACGCTTGTGGCCTTTTAATGGCAAGCAATGAATACAAAGTATTCATTGTATCAAACTAGTAATCATGAACCATTTTCCATAAATAGCTCTATTTATTCACTTAAAACTTATTTGTTTCTTAAACACTTGCTGTAACACAACAATTTTGCCATTTAGCTTCAAGGGAAAATTAACTACTTTGTCGGCCATTTCTGACAAGCAGATTGAATTGACTGCACAGAAAATGCGCAACTGAGCTTATTTTCCCTTCTGTCTGCTCTATTCAATCAGGCCATCACAGTATTTACTATAAAAGACTCAGGTACTACCACATTTCCTTCTCCATTTACGCTGATAGTATCCCCCTTGTATTTTCAACAGACTTAATTGCTATATAGGATATTCCACCTTCATCCTGGCTAAATCTTGCCATCACGGAAGTCACCGAAGGCTTCAGAGCTCCAACAATAACAAAATAAGCTGAAAGGGACTCAAGCTGCCACCAGGCCAGCCCACATTTCCCCCTTGCTCGTTATGGATGCTGATGTACGTGACATGTACAAAGTGCCTCAGCAGTAAATATTCAATAACCTTCAGAGACAATTAATGTGAAATTAGAGATTTTTCCTTCCAGGTAATTTGAATTCCCCCTGCTCTGTGAGATCCACTCTGTATTTCTTACCTCCATTGGGATGGAGAAAGCTTATTACATTCTACTCTGCAAAAAGCTTTTACATGCTTGAAGGCTTATGTGTTAGTCTTCTCTAAGACAAATTCCTACTCTCTTCCCTAATTTTAACAGCCATGTACGATCTTTGTGTACTAATGAACACAAATGAAAATTAACTACTGAGCACTTTAGAAGTGGCTTCTTGCTTCTTCCTCTCACGGTCCATAAAGTATCCTGTGTTAAAGCTCTCTCATCAAAAGGTAGACTGGAAATGCTAAACACACTCTAGATTCATTTTACTGATTTTTATTACTGAGCACTCATATGATGATCTGATTTCATCTTTTGCCAGTGCAAGTTTCACTGTGATTCTGCACCTTGCAAAGAGCATAGTCTTAGAAAAGAAGCCTGATATACTCCTGTGAGCACAGGCAGTCACCTCTTGTGTGGGCCCTGGCCCTGCATAGAGCAAGGTTTTGGGAAGTCCTCTGTGCTGTGCCAAATGGAGTCTGTGTTGTTCTTACCCAAGATACAGGCAGAGTGCGTGAAGGGTCCATCACTGGAATACAGACCGTACGTGCCCAAGTAAGGAGAAACAACTTTCTGGATCAGGGATTCCAGTTTCAAATAATCTTCAGTCACACCTTTTGACTCATGAACCCCCTGAAAAAGAGGAAATACCCAAGATGAGCACTGCCCCCTCCAATCACAAGCTCCCCTAGCTCACCAGGGCAACTAGAGAAGAACAAGCGTTTTCACTGAGTGAAAGCAAAGGTGTCCTGCAAAGTGATCCTGGTTTGCTAGTACAGCTGATTCCTCTTCTGTAAAACCAGGAGATGTGAATCAGACCAGAGCTACTTCCAGGTCATTTAAATCCAGGAAGGTACATCCTACTTTGTGCACAGCACTCAGGGAAGGACAGAGGATGTGATCTGTGAAGAGGAATTAAAACTTTTAACATCCTTGGACTTTTTGATATTGCAATCTTACAGTGACTTCCTGAATGATAGCATCTAATACCACATCTCGGCAATACTGACAGCGTTAAGAAAAGGTGAAACTGAGACCCTCAGAAATACTTCTTCCAGGATATTTTCAACAACCAATGTTTACAGTAAAGAAGTTTGATCTCTTTCCTCATCCCTCCCCTGGCACTTATCATTTTCCAGGCAAAAATCACATTATAATTAGCATGGTAAGAGTCACCCACAGGCAAAATGCTTAGCCTTTAGCTGTTAACTCTGCACTTCCACCCACAAGGGCGGAAGGCTTGTCAGGCTGCAGAGGTGACAGAAAAACCCTGCAGAGTTGTATTCTCCCTTCAGCTTGCAGCTGCGGAGTGCATGCTCCTGCATTGTCTGAGCAGAGCCCTGTACACTCGTACATAGGATGCGTCTTGCTATATGGAGCAATTTCACATTTGCCATGTGCTTGACATATCATGTCACAGAATTAATATCCTAAATGCCATACTCAGCAAGAACTCTGCTTGAATTTAGCAGATTTCATTGTGTTATTGTAAAAAGAAACATGTTGGGATGAAAACCTCCAGAGAGCAATATAAAGATCAGATGAATAAAATTTTAACGCTTCCTTCAGCATGTGAAAGGATCCTGACGTTCAAAATGCGTTCACAGCTCAGTATGACTCACCAACCAGAGTCTAGAGTGACTCTCAGATGTGTTTCTGAATGGCTGACTCCCCCCCTCCCCACCCCCCCGCTGCTGCACTGCCTCAATGCTGCCTCATCACTTGATAAAAGTTTATGAATGGAAAATTAATAATGGTCAACAGATAATTCAAATTTGGACAAAATTTGAATTTGGACAGAATTTGAATTCCAGATCAGCAGTTTTTAAATAACAAATAACAATCTTTGGTGATGTGCTATGTCCTGAAAAACTCTGGGACAGCCACAAATACAAATTTGAACACAAAGGCATATCCAGTGGATCCAAAAGCTTGCAAACACCAAAGGAACAGCAGAATGAGCCCACAGCTATACAGCCAGGCAAAAATAACATCGGAATAATTCAGATGACCTAATGAAGGAGCATGTATTATTTCCAAGTCATTACTGGCCTACTGAGATCTGTTCCAGAGTTTCTTGCTGGGATTTAGTAAAGCCCTCAGAAAGGCAATATGCCTGCTACCTTACTACATATTCACTATCACATCATGATCACATCAAGCAAAGGCCAGGGCTTAGGACATCCCGCTCCAGGCTCCCACACTAAATACCTCTGGAACTGGTCTCCTAAACATGACATATATGAGTGGCAGAAGCCAGTGATATTTAGCATTGCTCATGCCCAGACTTTGTTGTAGAGCTTTATTTACTTTTCTACCATTTTGGTATTTTTTATACTTGTGAAAGTAGCTAAATATCAGCTGTGGAGAAAGAACCCTGTTCCACTGTGAGGAACTGTGAGGAGTTCTTTTAAAAACAGATGGTCTTGAACGAAATTAAGTCAACCGAGACAACCTTCTATCTGAAAACTACTATCAAAAAAAAAAACAAACAAAAAAAAAGAAATTGCCCTACTAAGGAGGTCTAGAAAAGGCAGAGAAGGAGGAAGGAAAATGGAAAAGGAATAGGGGGAGAGAGAGAGAGAGAGAGAGAGAGAGCAAGGGGGAGAGGGAAGACACAGAGAGAGAAAGCAGGCATTACCACCAGCAGGACGGGGAGCGCCGTCGACGTCCACGCGGCAGGGGTTGTATGCACGCTGCCTGCTGGGGAGCCTGTGGAGCTCTTGGGAAGGCGCAGCTCCACAGGCATGGCTCCGGCAGCGACGGGTGGCCAGACATGTGAGTGAGTGCTCGGGCAGGAGGTGCAGGACTCAGGATAGGGTCGCAGCGGGGATCACGGCAGCAGGCTGGATCAGAGGCAGGTGACTCAGGCAGGGACGCAGGGGCGAATCAGCAGGGCAGCGGTCAGGGACACAGGGAGACAGGACAGGCCTTAACTGGGACAGGCGAACGGGTAGGGCAGGACACAGGCTACACACAAGACAGAGGTCAGGTGGTGTCCCACCAAATGCCCAGATAGAGGGAAGGTGAGTATGCGAGAGTGAGCAAGCACCAGCAAGGGCAGGAGAGCCAATAGGCAGGCTGGAGCCAAAGCAAAAGCACAAGACTCAAAAGGTCCTCAGACTCAAAAAGCCCCAGAATCACCAAGCCCAAGTGAAAACTAAGTCTCAAAAAGCCCCCAGAGCTTGTGACGCAGTTACTTTTTATGCCCTCTGGTTCGTCCCAAGTCTGCCCGCTGGCAGGACACCATTGGCCCAGTCCAACCTTTCATTGCAAGTCCATTGGTGGAGACCTTGTGCCATCTGACCGGAGTTGTTTCTCCTTACTTGGGCATCTATGGTCTGTACAGTGTCCTTGGTGTTCACCTGCTGACTGCCAGTCCCATGTGAGACATGAAATGGTTGCCAGGCAAAGTACCCACAGAGACAAGGCTTTCTCCAGTCTTCTTCTAGTTGCCTCCAGTATGTGGCACGTGTGCAACCCCTCTTCCACATGCCTCTGACAATGAGTGTTGAGACAAATCAAAACTAAATTGGCTCTTCACAAACCCCAGTAACTCATTAGTGCCATGCTGCCCAAATAACAACTCCTACCTGCAGCAGAACTGTATGAGTAACAGAAGCATCCTTGCCTAGTGGCACCTTAACACTGTCTGATTTCCTATCAGCCTTCAGGACTGAAGAGTTCTTTTGGTTGTTAATTATATGTTCTGCTCTACACTCCTCTTTCCCTGATGAACTCCTCAAAAGCTATATCCTGCATTGACTGCTGCTCTTGCAGGGATACAAGGAGGCTTGCAGCAGCTCTGCTGGGCTGGGATAGGCTCCCGTGGTAAGCTGAGAGGATGGAGACTCAACCCCCAGGCTACAGCCGCTGGGACAACCCTCCATCATGGGGCCAGGGAGCTGTGCAGGGCACAGACTTGCCTCATCCCCACCACTGCTGTCTTGCAGCTGCCGTACCTGGAGAGCCCACTAGCTCTCTGCTCCCAAGAAACACCCTCTTCTCTCAAAATCCCTACTCCCTCACCACCTGCATCATCTTCTTCTTCAGTTTTGCCCTCAACCTTCACTCCTGCTCTCTCAAAGCAGTGCTAGTCTCCACCTCTTTCATTTCAGTGTCTTTTAGTTGCCACCTTTGCATTTGGAAAGCATTATAATGTAATATTACCACAAGAGTCTGCCCTCCTCTAAAGGCATGAGGACAATGGGGATTTGAGTCCTGAATATGTGAATACTGTTGCAAATGGAAGACATCTATCAAGAACAGAGATATGTATTACTGCATGAAATACAATGCCCAAGTCCCAAACTTCATTAACCTTAATTAAATGGTTTTGAAACCAAAAATTTTTCTATATTAGTTCAAAAGCATTAAAAGGGCCCTATGCATGACTGGTTTTGTTATGTGAATATACAAGCACTCCCAGAAGGGCCACATCCTTAAAGACTATGATATGTGGGAAAGACTCCACTACTGCAATTAGTAAAGTAGGTATGTTTATTCCAGTGCTGGGACACATGGGGGATAATTCCTCCAAAGTCATGCGTGCCGACAGCTGCATTCAGCTTGGTATATATCAGGTTACAGCTCTATATTCATTAAGTTTCTTAATATGCCTATACATATTCATTACCTAGCCCCGTCTAGCCTCGCTTCGTATTATAATGAGCCCAAAAGTCATTTACAATTGCATTGCGCTTGCACAGTGTCATCTGGTGGTCGTGGGCAGGGGTGTCCGGGATGAAGTAAGAGTCTTCCTCAGATGAAATAAAGAGTCTTTCTCATTCTGAACTTTTCACCTTGCTTCCCTGCGCATGCTCCTTATGTCCCTGACCCAAGTCTAAACTTCAAGGCTGGTTTAAGTTAGTTTTAGGTTCAAAAACAGGATCTTTGGTCAAGATTTGTTCCCTTTATCAATAGTCTTTTATCTTCCCATTTTGCTTTGGTAGGCACAATAAGTGTTGAGCAAGCTGTATGCATTGTTTTTAACAAACATCTTCTTAGCAAATAATTTAACCTCTGTTTCCCCCTCCTCCCCCCATTCAACTACAGGTTACTGATGTATTTACTTTATGAAGACACTGCCCCATGTGCTGAACTGCCGCACCAGCCACATGCATGGGCTCCACTGCTACACTCGAGTGCGGCACTGGAATAAAACTTTTCTTGTGTTTGGGAACAAAACCCCCTAAGTCAAACCCACAATCATTCCAGCAAGTATGGATGCACCAAACTGCTCAGGTTTTCATCCCTGTTAATTCTGTAAATTAACTATGAACTCCTACTGAGCTTTTGAAAGGCGCAAGGGCTTCTTGTGAAAGCACAAAGGAAAAAGTAAATGAGTAAACAGGTATGTTCACAAGAATAGCTGGGGGATTTTTACCTAACCACAAAAGGCCACAGCCTCCTTTTTCAGTATGTACAATCATTGAATCAGAGAATGGTTTGGGTTGGAAGGGACCTTAAAGCTTATCTCATCCCATCCCCTGCAGGGACACCTTCCACTAGATCAGGTTGTTCCAAACCCCGTCCAACCTGGCCTTGGACACTTGCAGGGGTGGGGCAGCCACAGCTTCTCTAGGCAGCCTGTGCCTGGGCCTCAAGACCCTCACAGGGAAGAATTTCTTCTGTATATAGGATTTCTTTAAGCTTTAAAGTCCTGAAGTGGAGGCCACCTCAGGCATTTAAGGATGTGAAGAGTCCTTCTCAAAGATAACCTTAAAACATGTTCAGTGTTCATTACTTTAACCTTTTATATGCTGTTCACCAAATATGGAGTGCTTTGAAGATTTTTTTAATGAATGAAAGTTTTAACAAAAAATACTTCTAAGCCATTATAAACATTGTATCTAGGCACAGCCTACCTGACTTGTAAAGCTGCTAGAAACATAAATTCTATTTTGAAAACATTTGCCACAGTTTTTCTTTAAATAAATAAATTTTTAAAAATTGTAAAATGTCCTTGTTTTTATTTACCATGGCAATGAAATAACCACAATCACAGGTCTGTAGTTCTGTTTCCTATTACATTAATTTTTCCCACCCTATTCTCCCCTCAAAGCAGTGAACACGGCAAGTAATCCTGCCATTGCTCCTGCTCAGTGGAGGATACAAAGCTGCCTGCAGCCTCTCTCCCTCTGCTAGGTAGTCATTGCTGCACAATCCCCCAGGTTTTTTATTTACCATTATAACAAAAATACTTTGATTTTTTCTGTTTTAAAAAAGATACCTAACATTTCAACAGATAGTTATCAGCCCTTCCAAGTGACTATAAACAAGGCCGCCCAAGCCCAGCCCATTGGGGAGGTGCTCTGGCTGTGAGTCGCAAAGGAATCCAGAAATTAATCACCTGCCTTACACCACTTCTCACTCGGTTTTGGCTACTTCCTTTCCTCAGGCTCTGGTAAGAAACCCAGACATGAAGTAATCCCTAAAGACAATGGCAGCCATGAAAAACTATTTAGGCTGCTGATAGTTCGGTATATGTCATTAGACAACCTGATTAAATTAGGATGCAGAGTTTTAGGCTTCCCATGCTCTAGTGAGCAGAGGTAGGATGTGTTATGTTCCTGTCTCATGGAAACCTGGCACATGGCAGATTGGGAGTTGGGTTTGTGTATCCTTTGCACAAGCTGGATGTGAAGCTGAAGATCTCCTTTTTACCTGTATTAGGGAGCAAAGAGGTGGCAAACCCCTACCATTAACAGCCTGCGCAGACAGACCAATAATGAAATAAAACTGTATTGGGTTTGCATGGCAAAGCTTTGGTAGGAGGGTGGGGGGTACAGGGGTGGCTTCTGCAAGAAGCTGCTGGAAGCTTCCTCCATGTCTGGCAGACCCAGTCCCAGCCAACTCCAAAGACGGACGTGCCACTGGTCAAGGCTGGGCCAATTAGAAATGGTGGTAATGTCTCTGTGATAACATATTTCAGGAAAAAGGGAAAAAAAATTTTTGCACAGTTGTAATTGCAGCCAGAGAAGAGAAGAGTGAGAATATGTGAGAGGAACAACTCTGCAGACACCAAGGTCACTGAAGGAGGGGGAGGAGATGTTCCAGGCACAGGCACAGGGATTTCTCTGCAGCCCGTGGTCCAGCCCATGGTGAGGCAGCTCTGTCCCTGCAGCCCATGAAGATCCATGGGGAATGCAGAGATCAACCTGCAGCCCATGGAGGAGACCCATGCCAGAGCAGGGGAATGCCTGAGAGGAGGCTGTGACCCCGTGGGAGGCCTGGGGAGAGAGGGGCCCATGCTGGAGCAGCCTGTCCTTGAAAGACGTGGT
>VWZQ01007810.1:0-10251 GCA_013397015.1 Myiagra hebetior | reverse complement strand
TTTTTTTTTTTTTTTGGAAGAAATACACCACAAAGCAGTTGCCCTTTGCAGAAGTCCCTGTGCTACCAGTGTGGTGTCACCATGCTGTATGCAGGGGCTGCTGATTCTGACACGGGCAACCACAGACCGGGAGAGGAAAAGCTTGGGGATGGGGCTTGGTGGTATGCCAGAGAAGGTGGTTCCATACCTTTCACAACTCTTTCCTTTCTCAGTGCCCCTTCTGTGGAGAAGGCACAAGCTAAGATATTTTATATAATTTGTTTTAATCACTCTGTTAGCTTAAATGGAAACATGTCTTCCCATAATAATAAAATCCTATAGCATACAGAGAGAAACAGGTAAGCACCAAAACCCCAGGAATCACTCTTGTGGGAAAATAAGATTGAGTTAGAGAGAAAAAGAGTCAGAAGTCAACATATTGGAAGGTAAACGGTGACGACGCAGCTAGCAAGATGATGGGAGAGGAAGCTGTATTATCAAAAAGTACCAGTGTTCAAAATGCAGCAAGCACTGTGCAGCTCCTTCTCTGCCACAAGAAAGGTTCACAAAACAAAATAATGAGCACATGGGCTGCCTCAATCTCCTGGCAGGAAGCTTCTCTACTCACCTTGTGCCCACACAGAAAGCTTTGGGCAGTGAGAAGGTAGAGGCATGGTGACACCTGTTCAGGGACTAGCCAAGGTACTACACACCCTGCCCCAGTTCAGTGCACATTTGACTGAGAACTGATGGTGACCTGACTCTGAAAACCATAGGAGAGACCATGTTTGCAACACTAGGAAATGACCCCATGCAGCTTTTCTGTTAGAAATCACTTTTGACATTCTTCTTGCGAACAGTGCCCAGTGAATCCCAGCACCCAGAGGTGCTGCAGCAGCGACCCTGACCACAGGCTTGGCTACCCCTGCCATCTGCATGTACAGAGCTCGGTCACGGAGATAAAATCTTTTGTGCCAGGTGCTGGTAAACACCACCCAGGGTGCTGGTGCCACCTGGGATGGCTCAAAGCTCTGTGGTCCATGCTAACAGTCAAAAAGTGTGTGACACCTCGTGAGAACTCTACCTGTAGTGCCCTGGGCAATTCAAAAGCCACTATTCCCTCGTGCCTTTGTCTACCTAGGGTCATTCAGGGAAATGAAATTATACTAACTGAATTAAGAAGAGAAATTTGTTAAGATAAATCAAGCTTGGGCCTCTGATGGAGAATTGAAGTGTCATTAGTTGCCTCCCTTCCTACTCCTTTAATTCTCAGAATGAGTGTCCATACAGAGTTCTAATGAGACAAATGATTTTCCTTCAAAGGTAGCTTAGATTAACTTTCTTCTATTCCTCCTGTAGACCACTCATGAATTACAGTATTAAAGCACCCTGACTCAAAGGATTCTTGCACCGTGGGAGCACTTCCTGCTCAGAGTTTTTCAGCAGTCAAAATTTCTGTGCTCTTTTATGCCAGATTTGGTCTACTAGCCCAAATGGGTCCACAAAAGACATCTGTACAGATTAATGCAATTAGTTAAAACCTTCTCCCCCTCTTATTTAACAAAGTTATAGGGTCTGCAACAACATGCTAATTCAAGTTAAGAAGGATTTTACTGATTTCACTCTATTTTGATAAGGATTAAGGATTTGCCTACCAATGTACTTGTACTGGTTGTAATAGACAAAAAATATTTTTCCTATAACAGATGAATGCTATGCCTTGTTAAAAATCCCAGCAATACAAATTCATTCTAGAATAATAAACCTGTGTCAATTTAACTACTGCAAACTGCACTTGCTGATAGAGACAATAAATAAACTAGAATAAGAGAGAATATTGCACAGAAACAAAGGTATCTACAAAATACTCTGAAGTGTGAATCTTGAGGGCCAAATTCTCGGTTTTGCATGTGTGAACACAAAGCAACAGAGGGCTCTTCCCTTTGTGTCCTGGCTGCAAGATTTCTTACCTGACTCCTTATGAGCATGATGCAGACAACACAGACAAACCACTCTTCCACCAGGAAGGAAGAAAAAAACCAAATTTATGCAAAACCCAGAAAAAGTACAGATTTTTGATACAGTGATTTATATTTAAATAAGGTCTACAATACATTTATTTATTGGTTTCCTCTTTTTGTGTCTTCTAAACCACGAACTCAGACAAAGGTAAAGAGAAATTAAAAGCATGTGTAAACCTCACACTCACACTACTTTGTTCAACTTATGCTTCAAGTCTAAGAGACTTAGTAAGAAAACCTCCGAAAAACAACCACCACTTGTGAAAACCTATGGCCATAAAGAATTGACTGCAACTGGCATCACAGTGTTACAGCACATCTATAGCTGCAGCTTTCTGACAGCAAAGGGTATTTTGTTTTTAACCACTATGCTGTCCTTGGTTTGATGTGTGGCTGCTGAGATGGAAAAACAGCATTCTCTGCATTTCACTTTCAAATCTTGCAATGTACTTTCCCCCTCTTTAAAATGGAAAGAACTTTGCAGAAATAACAAAAAGGTCACACTAGGCAGCTTTACGTGTTTGTCTTCCTTTACAGAGAGAGACAACGGACAAGGGAGTTCAAACGAGGCACAGAGAGCCAAAGAGGAAACCACAGGTTTTAGTTTTCTCTTCAGAGCTTGTATTTAGTGAGGCCTCATTCCCCAGCATCAGAGATACTGTGTTGTGTTTCATGAGGCCTCCTCCCTCAGCACAAGAGATACTGTGTTGTGCTCTTCTCATATTTCAAATATGTCAGGTCACCCTGAGAGATTCTGTAAATTCAAATAATCCTGATGTTAACTGAAAGATGCAGATGAACACTCTTTAATCCTTCTCTTCCAGCTTTCTCAGACCTCAGGAGAAATACCTAGAGATAAGATGTTCCGGTTTCAGCAGCCAGGGTAATCTTTAACACACTTTGGGAAGCAAGTTGGATTGTGGTAGTTTTGCTCTCTTTGGTTCAGAAAGTTCTTATCTAAACTCTTCCTCTGTTTACCCCACTCCCTCCAGTACCCTCATTTCACCCAAACTGAGCTCCTGTGCATCATTCTTTGCTGAAAAGCAGTTTTAGTTCTTTTACTTCCTTCAGCCACGACTCTGCTCTTGAACTCCCTGCAATTTAAAAAGGAGCATCCTGGAGGCACTTCAGCTTATGCTGCCTGTAAGCAGCCACAAAGGATTAACGTTTCAGTTTGTGCTTTGTAACTGAGTCAGGCTATGCTGGCAACTCACAGTTTGAGTGATATAAGGCCCTTCTTCCAAGCTATGATAAAACTACCACTGACTGACAGAACAGGAATATCATTCCTCCCAGAGTTCTCTCTTTCCTGAAAGATTGCTGGTTTGTAATTACACCAGATTATAGCATTGGTGAGAAGCAGCTCTGTTGAATGGAGGAACCTAAGTCTAATAATTAACCTAAGGACTGATTTCTGCTCCTTTAAACGGAGCAGTTCCATTTCCTCTTTAAAAAATTTTACTTTCCGTCCAGTAAGCAAAGTGTCTTCTCCTGACAAAGTAACAGAGCTTTTCCCCTACACCATGACAAGCTAAAGCATGCACCCTGCATTAGTTCCCAAAGCTCTGCCACTTTAATCCCGTCTAACAGAACAGTGGTGCATTTCAACCTCTGACATTACAACTGCTGTCTTAAAGAACATGAGCTATTCCTTAATTACATCACACAGCTGCATGAGGCTGTCAAGAACAGCAACAGGGAATCTTAGCACTAAGTTCAACACTTGGTCCAGAGCCAACATCACTGGCATCATCTTCTATCCATGGGAGTCTGCTCCAGTGTCATCAAGTTTCTTATGGAAAAGATATTCACAGTGGACACAAATAGAGATTAGACAATATCCCCATCAACACACCATCCCTCAGCCCAGGAAATCAAAGCCCACAAGACCACCACGTGCTTGTTGGAAAGCTGAATTGCTCTCTTCCAGCCCTATTAACACATGGAGTTCAACTAAACTGAAAAAATTCCATTATGTCACTAATGTATAAAATTTGCTTTTGTTTAACATGACATTTAAGTTTAGAAAAAAGTCTTTGCTCTGAATTCCAACTACTAACACTGCTAAGTATGTAAATAGCTAATTCTCAGATCTTCTTCTGACCTTTTCCCACAATTTCCATTGGATTTTAAACCACAAGTTTAGCACAGCTATTGCTGAGCAAAGACTTTCACCATCCCCACCACACAACCATAGGCAAAGTATGCAGAAATAAACACCCAGCAGCAAATTCCCTCTCACTTGGTTATTGATTTCCATCAACAGCTTTGCAACAAGAACGGATTTGACCCTTTGCCCTAAACAAGAATCCACGGTGTTAACACTTCAGGTTGCTGAAGAAAGCAGATTTGCAAAGAAAAAATTAGGATGTTACTCAGTTCCCAGCTCACCACTGAATCCATTCAAAGCCAGATCCTGCCCACAGCCAACACAGGCTCCCCAAAGTAACCACAAAAAGCTTGCATACCTGTTAGCAACAATGCTGCTGAAGCCTGATTTAGAATGGGCAGTTTACCTCACACCTCGAAAGGGCTGAGGCCTAAGAGGGAACATTCATGTGAAGAAGGTTTTTGCAATGGTACTGTCTTGTGTGGAGTCTCTGGTGTTTGCTAACAGCTGGGTTCACGGTTCAATCACTGTGAATGCCTCACTACATAGTGAAGTCCATGCTCAAGCCTTTCCATAAGGGTCCTCTCCTCTCTCCAGACACTAGATCCATGAAATTCCCATATTGCTGTTATTGTGTCACAATCAGCCAGCAGTTCCAAGAAGCTTTTGGAAGGTGGGGGCTATGCAAAGGGAGACAAGACCCAGCAGACATTCCTGTTGCATAAGGATCTTTTTCTGAGACAACCAGGTTAAACACACCATTAAACACTTCAACAACTGGATGCTGAGATAGCTGAGATATCACTGATTTCACTGAGAGGTGAAATCCCGTTTCTTGATCCCGGAGACAGAATCTTACTCCTTTCCTCCATTTTCAAAACTGGCAACATTAGATTACCCTGCTCTTCAAAACAATTTCAGATACAGAACTAATTCACGTTCTGATGAAGAGCAAAGAAACATGTTTATAAAAAAATCAGAAGCCATGAAAATCTCAATTTCATCACCCTTTAAGAATTCACCCCTGGGTCTCTCCTTCCCATCGACCTCATTCCCTTTCTCCTCATCATACTTCGTGCTTTTCTTTAATTAAGCAAATAAAAATATCTTAAAATTGCCTTTTGCCTGGAATTCCTCATTTTGTTTCTCCTACTACTGCACACACACACAGAAAAAAATCTAACACTGAAGGAAAATACCAGTATCTGGTCCTAATGTTTTTGTATCACCAATTTTGATAGAATTTCGTTCCAGTGACCAAAAATGACCATGATTCAACCATAAATTGTATATTCACTTTGATGCCTATTCCAAATGTGAAGCTTCATATCCTGGACTGCTAATGCAGCAACATACAGCATCTAACGGAAATCATGTTATCACCATGCACTTGTCAGCTTGCAAAACTTCATGTTTCAAGACCTAGTTTCAAAACAAGTCTGTACTGTCACACCCTCTGGCTCTTATGGCATCTCTACAGTCCCTACTTTTAGATATTAGGATGTTTAGATATTAGACAATTAGATACTTTAATTATTATATTGCAAATATTGTATTATTTTATTATACCATTATATGTTACATTATTATTATATTATATTATTAGATATTATATACTATATGACATATTACTATAGAATATATTATTATTATTACTATCCTGGATAATTTAGATATTAGGTAATTAGATTTTTTAGACACTAGACATTAGGATATTTAGATACTAGAATATTAGGATTTAGATATTATGACCACAGGAACACAGAAGCTCTGACATTCTGGGTAAGAAGTTTTCAATGAATGAGCAAAATCAGAGACTGTTTAAGAAACTTCAGCAATGCAGTACAGAAAGACAGGCTGAGAAAAGTAACCGATTTACCTGAAGTATTAACAGCATCTGAATAATAGATGGCGGAACTCTGGCTCTGGAACGGGATAATGCATCTTCCAATTTTATATTGAGGGTAATTATATTCCTAAAATGCAGAAGAGACAACTGCCGAACCGAGGGCTCCTTTCCCTTGGAAACAGAAAGAAAGCAAGATGGATTATAAGCAGTATGAAAATCAGTTTAAAAATCCTTTGTCCAAAATCCCTCCTGAGGGATTACAAGAATGGTAAACCTAAATGAAACGTGAAGGAAACATAACAAAGGACAGAGAGCAGCCCCCAAGTCTGCACAGTATATTTGATTTGGCAGTAATGAACTCTACAGACAGTGACTGAGTCTGACTGCATGTGGAGAGCATGAAGGGTTGAGGTGGGATGAGAGCTGTATAATATATTAATATTTTGCATTTTAACAGTACATCACAAATTAAATGTATCATAAGTTAAAAAAAAAAGCAGGGCTGCAAATTGGTTGAATTTCCATTATTTTGTAAGATTTTGAGTACTCACTCAATTTTTTACTGTCTTCAAATTTGGCAGGAATCCTGACTCAGCTCACCTGTGGATCCTCTTTTCTATACAGTTTGAGAGACTTCTCCATAAGACAGGAGCAGAGTTGAAGTTTCATATTGCATTTTCAAAGCCATCTGTTTTCAGTTCAACAGTACCACTTCTCACTGAGGAAAACTCCCAGCTGAAGAATAAACTCCAGCTCTGTCTGCAGAGATTAACAACACCTGCCTCATGTAGAACTGTGAAACCGTTTCTCTTTCTGGCATTAGGGGTTTTCCCTTGGGTATATATGGCTGTACACATGGAAGGTTTGGTATTCAACTGGTGTTGACTTGTGTCTGGAATAAAGAAGCCTGACCCGACCCTACCCATTCCTTTTCCCTTTCTAAATTATTTAAACTGAAGTAAAGAAGGCCCCAAATCTGCTTCAGTTGCTAATTAATAGAATTTACAAGAGCACATAAGCACCAATTGAGCTTTTGGAAGAAACCTCAGAACACAAGCAACTAGATCTGTTTGAATTTACATGGGACTTAGGGCTCTTAAACTCTCAAGGCTCCTTTGGATGTTCAAGTAACTATTTCCACCTGATAGGGGAGAAGACTTGTGTTACTAAAATATTTTCAAGGGCCTCAGAAACACAACAGAGAATAGGGATGTTTGGTGCAATTCTCAAAAACAACTGGGTGAGTTCTAATTTAGTCAAGTGCTGTACAAAAAAAGGCTCAGAGCCTACCTATATCTCTAAGTGTACAAATATCCTGGATTTAAATTACAGAACACTTGGAAAAATCTCCCATTGTGTTCTAGTATGTTTTTAATAATATCTTACTTCTATTGTTTCAGAGTTTCTACTGGTAAGACACAAGTCTGCGGGTGAAGTAGCCCTGTATGTTTTCCAAGCTCTTCCTTTTCAGAATAAAATTCAGTGTGAAATAGCAGCTTTTCCTTTAAATTCAGACTTCATACCTGTAAATATCTGAAGATGCAAATGGTAATATTGTTAACATTTGGGCAATCATTTTAGGGATGAGAGAGGGTTTGTAAAGTTTCCCCAAATATATTCAGGCACCAAGTTCCCACTAAAATCTGTAGGCATATATGAGCAGTTGCAAAGATCACTCACACTTATCTGGTACAGATTTCCATGAGACTTCAGTGATAAACAATACTCTCTGGCCATCATTACATTAGAAAATCAAGTATCTATTATGTATATAAAATTACTGGAGTCAAAATCTGTGCTCATCTAAACTGGTCAAACTGGGACTATTGCTGTCCACTTACCATAGCATAGAATCTGATCTCAGAAATAAAATTGCTTTTCAAAAGCAGAGATACTTCAAAGGCAAAATTCACATTGCAGAGAAGGAAATGCATATGTTTAAATCAACACAGCTCCACTTATTTCACTGTGTAACATCTCAGTTTATAATTCATAACTTTTTTTGACTTCTAGTGTGATTGGCAGAAGGACTAACCAGCCTCCCTGCATTCCACTTTTGTTTTCAAAGTTCCCCTTCATCTTTTCCACCCAAGCACTTCAAACCATTTGTATAAGTAATTTATTTGCATAACGTGACTATACAGAACAGCTGCACTGGGAGGTTGGGCCAAGGAGAGAGAATTAAGGATTGCATCCATCTGCTGATGAACCTGTAAAGTTGCTTTTTCCAGTTTTTCAAGGTTCTATGGTAATACAGTAATTTTTTTCACCTGCACAGGATAGAAAATAGCCTGCAGCATCGGCAGGACATCACTGAAGAAAAAATCCCAGGTTTCAGCTAAGGTATCCAGTAGTTTCTGCCCTGCAAAAAGACAAAACAAACTAGTGAACAGTTTTGGTTGTAACCAGCTAACTGCAAAAAGTAAAACATGCAGGAAACAATGTGAATTGCTACTATATGCTAAGATGAATTATGCAGAAACTACTATTAGAAGGATGGAATTAATATTCCTTTTGGTGTATCAGATCCTTCCATATTTGTGTCTTTTCAGGTGACTCACCTAATGTTCTTAATAAACTCAGAGACTCTGAGGTTGCTCAGGAAAACCCTGTGAAGAACGAAGACTAATAGCCCAGGTTACATCCTCCTCTTGCAGTAATACTTGCTGGACAGGACTGTGGACGACAGCAGGTTAAATGTGGAAGCATTCCTGCAGAGGAATTTACCCCACCATTCTCCCTCCTGCTTTTCAAGCTGCAGGGCAGCAGAGCAAACCACACTGTGGAGATACTTCGTAAAGCATCCTCTCAAACTGATCTACAAAAGCTACAAGAGTAGCTTTTCCACTGTTCCCTTTTCCGCTTACACAGAAAAACTCACCTAAGATCTATGGAAAGGAACAATGGTGTTAGGACTCTAATTTTTACTGTAACTTTCAAGCGATGCAGTTAGAAGTTGCTATGGAGCGAGTTCCCTGTGGTCCTCACAGCAAGGCTACCTCCATGTCCATTCCTTCCCCATGTGTAGCCACCTGGAATCCTCCCCAGTGGAATCTGGAGAAGCTCTGGCCAGGTTGCGCAACCAAGTTGGACACTGAGCTCCTGTCAGAGACTGAAAATAGTTCATGCCTCAAACATTGATATAAAGTTTTGCTCATTATAAAGAAGCTACAAGTGAAGCAGCCTCTCTGAAGACTGGGACTTTGGACTGAAAGTCAAACTGCTGATTAGATAAAGGGAAACCCATTGTTCAATCATCTCAGGCTGAAGGAAAGGTATGCATCCACAAAAGGATGCCACCAACTGCAACTATCCCTGGCCGTGTTTGGGGTGGGGGGAGAGCACAGCTCACAGAAGCCAGGTTTACACAGACTCCCCTCAGCTGAGGGGGGAGGAGGAGGTGTTGGGTGCATGGTGTAACCTCTGGTGAGAGGGAATAAACACCCATCCTCCGATTACACAAACTGGCCCAGCTGTGGAACCCCCAACCCCACAGGCCACATCCACGGGACTTTCACGTGAGGGGCTTGGCCCCACAGGACTGCCTGTGATGCAACAGATCCAGAGGCTGCTGTGAGAGAGTGCATCCCCCTCCTCCAGCGGGACATACCCGGACATGCCTACCTGGCCTGAGTATATAAACCCACCAGATTCTGTGCTTCTTTGGGGGGACTTTCACCACCAAGAAGACCAGCTGCAGAGGATCACTGGAACATCTTGGGATCCATGGAGTGGTGATATTTTCCTTATTCTGTCTCTGTCACTCTTTCTGACCCCCCAACTATTTTCTGCTTCTTTCTTTCTTTCTCTCTCTCTCTCTCTCTCTCTCTCTCGTATTTACCATCAAATAAAACCCTTACTATTGTCACTGGCATATGGTCTCGTTTGCTCCATAATTGGGGTAGAGGAATTTCTAAGAACCTTAAAACTAGATCCTAACATTTATTGGCATAGTCGGCAAGCATACTCTGACTCCAAGTGCCTTTTGACAATAGTATTCTCTCCTCTAACAAAATTTTCTTCTAATAGTCTTCTGTAGGGATACAGCAACTCCTAGGAATTCCGACGCAGCTCTCTCTGAGGGGGCTGTGGAGGTCGAGGTTTCCTCTGGGGGAACCTGAACTCCTGGGGATTCTGAGGCAACTTTCTCTGAGGAAGTTGTGGAGATGATAGTCAACTCCTAGGGATTCCGATGCATCTCTCTCTGAGGCGGTTGTGGAGGTCGAGGTTTCCTCTGTGGGGATCTGAACTCTTGGGGATTCCAATGCGACTTTCTCTGAGGAAGTTGTGGA
>VWZQ01007803.1:9860-22046 GCA_013397015.1 Myiagra hebetior | reverse complement strand
TGTCTTTCAAACCAAGACATACTTATTCAGGTACTCCGGGAACCAGAAACCAGCTCTGAGACCTATCTGTTCCCACACCCAAGACATATCAAGTCTCCTGTCAGAGATCCTAAAATTTTTGGGGGGAATTCCATTTAAGGCTCTGTTTTATTTGGAGGTGCAAAAAGCACAAGCCAGTGAAACACTCAAAGGCCAAGTTCAGCAAGCCACAGGGTTCTCTGTTTCCCAATCAGCTTTTCTAGAAGCACAGAAGGTCTGGCCCACAGCTACAGGTTCATTTTGCTGCAGGGTCACTTTAGTCTTGCTCTTTGTTTTCACTCAACTCCAAGCCTTTCCAAACCCCTTTTCTATTTGATTGCCAATGATGCACCTAAAAACTGAACCCAAAGCTTCACTCAGGCAGATCCACAATTTATTTCTCACAGAAACACCTGTGGATCTGAAATAGAACCAGGGCTGGGGTAAAACCACCAGAAATCTGCCTCCATAGTAAGGGCATGAGCAAACCTCATGACACTCCCAGTTCAGGAGCAGAAAGTATTACCCTGTGCAAGCTTTCCTTGTAAGAATTCCTAAATGACTTTATAGGAGCTTTGCTCCCATCATGGGCTGACTTCATTTTACAGCTTATTTGGCCCTAAGAGTTTAAGCTGAACCTTTTTACCTCCTCTACAGGAAACAGTTCTAGTGAGTTCTTACAGACAACTTGTTATGGTTCTTCCTATCCGAACCAGGGCACAAAACCATGGGATTGAGGGCTATATACACGAGTGTACAGAAGATTCTCACACAGACACAAAGGAGAAGCTCACTTTGGCATGAAGGCTCCGTTGGACAGGGAGGGTTCATCATCATCCAGCCCGTCGAAGAGTTGGGACTTGGCCGAGCCTGCTGACTGCAGGGCCTTGGGCCGCACTCTGGTCGCGGGGCGTGGGGTCAGCTTGTAGTGGGTGGGGGTCGTCAGGGCCTTCTGGGCTGCTGGGTTGGTTGGCTTCAGCCTCTGGAACAGAAAGGTGGACAGTCAGAACCCTCAGGGCATGGGGACAGAGCCTTAGGGTGCTCCAGCCCAGGGCCTGGAAAGGCAAAGGGGAAGCAGTAACTGCAGCCAGGTTAGAGGGCTCCATGCACAGCCCCAGCCACCAGCCCGGATCCATGGGCCCCTCCAGCTCCAGCCCAGATCCATGGGCCCCTCCAGGCTCCAGCCCAGATCCATGGGCCCCTCCAGGCTCCAGCCCGGATCCATGGGCCCCTCCAGGCTCCAGCCCGGATCCATGGGCCCCTCCAGGCTCCAGCTGCCAGGCAGGACTCACCTCCAGCCCCTGGAACCTGCCAGGGGCAGCAGCCACTTAGAACCTCCCCTAACACTTCAACAGACTGGGAAGTGTTTGTCATCTTTTGAACAAAGCAACAGGGAAAGGTTTATCAGAGACCCTCAGAGATGTCCTAAGCAAAGCACTGCAATTATTCCAAGCATTTACAACGATCCATCTTTATTCTCAATCAGCAGCAGTGAGCACAGGAGCTCCATAGCCAAGGCTGTGATGCAGGCAAAAGCAGGAAATCATGGAGCAGCTTGGAAAGGACCTCAAAGATCACACAGTTCCAACCCCCTGCCATGGGCAAGGTACTTCTCCACTGGAATAAAATCAAGCACTTTGTGTCCTGGAGGGTAAAAAGCCACTGCACCACTGGGAGAGCACAGAGGGCACCTTACTCAGCTGCTCGCTGTGCATTGGGTGAAGACTGCACACAGACCAAGCTAATTTCAGCTGTCACCCATAAATGAGCTCAGTGCAGATGTGCACTCACCTCTTCCTTCTTCTTTGGGTCTGACATGGGGTTTCTGAAGAGTGGGGAGTCTCCAAAGGGTGAGTAGGTCAGGCTGTTGAGGTGCTGCTGCAGGACAGCTTGCTGGGCTGCAGAGGCATTGGGGTCCGTCAGAGCTACAAAAGGAGCAGCATTGTAGTTTTAGAGCTTTGGAAACAGAACCAGGGCAGGCAGAAACACGACAGCTCTCACAGCATCTCCTTCCTCCATCAGAGAGTGCAACCATATTCACTGAGTTCTCATGGGTGAAAAACTGAGGGCACAGAGAGCTACAGAGCAGTGCAGAGAGTTTGGCCTGCCAGAATATTCAACTAATCCAGCTGGCTTCTGAAAGGGTGTGCAGGAAAAATATTTCATGCAGAATTTTGACACTCCCGTTAACACAACCAAACATACAGGTCTGGAGTCCCCTCTACAATGGACTCTAAATCTTGTCTCTCCATCTTATAACATGTAATTTTAATTCCTACCAAAACGTTTTAAGAGTTCACACCGTGAAACATTCAGGCCACCAAAAGCAGCTTAATTCTAATTCCAACAAAACCAGGGTGAATGTGGGCATTCCCAAAGAACAACAAAACCACTCAGAACAACAGCTTACTGTCAGGGTCTGCAGGAAGTCAGCAGGAGAGCTGGAGACAACTGGGTCTTATTTTTGTCCCAATGGCACAGCATTCCTGTTAATAAAGGCCCTCTAGGCCTCTCCTATCTGGGAAGTACTGAAAAAGCCAAATCCTGCACTTCCCTTACTTTTTTTTTGTGAACATCTGTTCTTGCTGCCCCAAATTCCATGATGGAAAATGTTACCAGTCTTGAAAACAACACTCTAAAATAGGTGCAATTATTGGGCATGTAAAGCAACTTTGAATTCCTTTAAAAATACACCCATAACTAGCAAAAAAAGGGTCACCAACATGGTCTGCACTGCGACTGAGAACAGCAGTGGCCTCAAGGAGATGTTGTGTCATTCCAAACCCTTTGGGAGGGGTGTGCTCCTGTGTTCAGGCACATGGGAACAAGGCAGCAAGCAGCAGGTTCATGGACACTCACCTACAGCAGGCTGAGGGGCCCCAAAGCCCAGGGTAGCTGTGGATGTGTTGAATCCTGGGGCTCCGAATGCTCCCGTTCCCAGCGTTCCCCCCAGCTTTGGCTGGGTGTTCCCAAACAAGGACGTCTGTCCTGCCCCCAGAGCTGTGACACGAGAGGTGGCTGTCATTTACTACAAGACTGTGACAAGTTTACGAGCACAATAAAAGAATCAAGTCCTTATTAAACTGCAGGGAACACCCTCCATGCCCATGGAGGCTGCAGACACTCAAGCCTCATGATCAGAGCAGAGGCTCTGAGCACAGAGGACCTCACCAGTCCCACCAGTGTAACCAGTGCTGCCCAATTTCTATCAGGTCATTTGGCACTGTGCTAAGAAGCTCTCCTTGGAGCTGCCCCCAGACATCCTGGCTTGAAGCTACAACATCCCCAGCCTTTCCTAACTCAGTACCAGGCAATACCCAGGCTGGACCAGCACTGCAGCCTGAGGGCTTCTGCTGCTGAGAAGTGAGCTGGGAAACTGCTTACCTGTTCCAAACCCTGTCCCAAGTCCAGTTCCCAGAGTCCCAGTCGCAGGCTTATTTCCAAACAAGCTATTTCCAGCAGTGTTGGCACCAAAACCTTCAACAACAGAACAAGCAGCTCGTTAGAGATGGAATTTAAAAAAAAATTAAAACTGAAATAAATAAGCATCGCAGGGTCGAAAAGCCCTGCCACAGTCAAGGTCAAATTTCTCTGTTTCCAGCAGTGCAGGTTAAACTGACAGTCAGCAAGAAGGGACTTAGCTGGTAATAAACATATTTTAGTTATAAATACAGCATGAAAGCAGCACAGAAAAATGCTGGTCTGCCTTCTGAAGCTTTTCAGTTTATTACAAACTCCGAAGTTTCCCTGAAAGGCAGAGCTGACATGATGCTGCTGTATCTGGCAACAGGGTAAAATGTGCTGGGGTTTAAGTGCCTGAAAGGAACAAACCTCATTTCACCCTGTTTATACCACACACTCATTTCTCTGACCCTCACCACAGAGCAGCTGGGAACTCAGATCAGCACAGCTCAAGGACACAGCTGCAGCTGCAACAAGGCCACCCCAAATCTACCATGAGCTCAGTTCTACTGCAGATGCTGACCCCATCCCATGCTTGGTTAGCACACAAAGCCAGGATTAACCTGAAAAACTGCAGGTGTGCACCAACCCCTTGGGCTCCAGCTCCATTCCTCCTGTAAACTGCTACACAGGCAAACCAAAACCACACACCACAAAGGCTGGTCTCCACCAAACAGTGCCAACACACTGGTGGGGCCATGGAGATCCTGACCAGCAGAACAAGAACTCGGAAGTGCCTTCATACCCCTGGGAGGTTTGCCCAGGACTGGTCACCACATTCAAACCCTGCTTGCCAAGGTGCTGCCCTGGTTCAGAGCACTGAGAACTGCACAGAGCTCGGTCTGGGAAGGACCTTAAAGATCACCCAGTTCCCTTGAGTTCTTCCCTGTCTATCCTGGCAGGCTGGCACAGCAGGCAACAGGCATGGCAGGCCCCACTGCCCCTAAATAACCAACACAAAACAGCACCACAGGAAAGGGATGCCAGGATCCAACCCCCTCCTAGTCACTTTCAGAGAGAGTTTTGTTGCTCTGAAATCCAGGATTAGAAACGCAGAAGAGATTTCAGAGTCCCATGAAGAGAAGCTGCCACTCCCTTCAGCCATCCCCACACATTCCCTCCTGCTCACACACTCACCCAAGGCCAGTTCTCCCATCAGGGTCAGAGGCCACCAGGAACACAACACCAGTTCCTCAGCACTCTGGTCCTTCACACCACCAAGGACAACAACAGCCACCAGCTGAACTGGAGCTGACTCACTTCACCCTCACTGCAGAGCAGGATCTCCTGACACCTGCCCAAACCCCGGGATCACTGGTTTTACCCCAATTCCCCAGTGCTGCTGTGCCAACACAGGGTGTTCACAGCCTCCTAACAAACCCCTCTGCTCCCTGAATCTTTAATTTCAGGAGTTTTCAACCAGAGAATTACAGAATGGTTGGGGCTGGAAGGGACCTCTGGAGATCACCCAGTGCAACCCCTGCCCAGCCAGGGGCACCTGGAGCAGTGACACAGGAACATGCCCAGGGGGGTTTGGGATGGCTCCGGACAGGGAGACTCCAGGCCCTCCCTGGGCAGCTGTTCCAGGGCTCTGCCCCTCCATGGAAGGCAGTTCTTCCTCAGGCTGGGCTGGAATTGCTGTGTTTTAGTTCCTGGCCATTGCTCCTCGTCCTGGCACTGGCACCAGTGAGCAGAGCCTGGCACCATCCTGGCAGCCCTTGGAGAGATTTGTGTGGATTGATGGATCCCCTCTCAGCCTTCCCTTCTCCAGACTGACCAGGCCCAGCTCCTCATCAGAGATGCTCCAGACTCCAAATCACCTCTGTGGCCTTCACTGGACTCTCTCCAGTAGCTCCTGGTCTTCCTTGAGCTGTGGAGCCCAGAACTGAACAGGACACTCCAGATGAGCCTCCCTGGGGCCGAGTAGAGGGGCAGGATCCCCTCCCTGAGCTGCTGGGAATGCTCTTCCCAATGCTCCCCAGGATCCCAGGGGCTCTCCTGGCCATCACAGGCTGAACCTTCCCTTAAGGACTCACCAAAACAGCGGCATTTGACCATCTACTTCCTGAGTCAGAGAGTCCCACCAAGAGCAAAGGCACAACCCAGCACCCAGCACATTTCCCTGTGGCAGGGCCGTGGCTCACCTGACAAATCCAACACTGCAATACTTAGCACGTGCTCACAGTACAGCTTTAAATGACTGAAACCCCATTTTTTCCCCCCATCCCCAAACTGGAAGGGTTTGCAGAGGTTCCTAAACTCAGAGCTGGTTTGTTACCAAAGAGGCCACTGCCCGTGGTGGTACCGAACGAGGGAGCGCTGGTCGTGGTGGTTCCAAATCCAGCAGGCTTGTTCCCAAACAGGGTCTGAAAGGAAAACAACAGGAGTTTGGAAACCTGAGAGGCTGATAGCACAGGAATTGTATCAGCGTTTGGCTGCAGGCAAGGAAGCAGAACTAAAGCCACGCACAACTGAGCCCCCCAGCCCACCTTCCCATGAGTGGGGGTTATCCCAAGCCACGTGCAAGACCCCCCAAAAGCAGCTGTTAAGGCCAGACTCAAGGGGCTTAAGGGACTTTTCCAATCTCAGTGACCCTGTGATTTTTGCTGCAGAACCAGAATGACTGAGTATCAAAACCCAAGGCTGGTTTTGGTCCATCACACCTTACAACCTGTATTTCCAACCCTACGCTGAGGCACCCCCAGGCATGGAGAACCTCAGTCTCTCCAGCTGCTTTCACCACTCCACACATCACTCATTAAAAAAAAGGACTCTACTACAGCTGCTTATCCTCCAGTTTACAGCAAACCACCTGACTTTTGCATCTCAGACATCTTAATTCCTACGCTAACGGAGCTTCCATGAAGGTCAGCATCCCAGAACAGGGCTCTGCCCGGTTTTCTCTCTTTATTACGAAGGCACAGACATACCGAACCACCAACACCAAATCCTGTGTTGGCTTGTCCAAAAAGGCCAGTTCCCGTTCCAAATCCAGTCCCAGCATTTGTATTGGCAGCTGTCCCAAAAAGGCTTCCAGGCTGAGAGGGCTGGGTGACCCCAAAGAGACCCTACAAACAGGAACCAGGTTAAGGCAATGCTCCCAGGCTTTTCCAAATCCAGCACTGACAACAACAGATCCAACACACAAAATCAGGCAATAAAACAATGCTACGTTTGCCCTCGTGCTGGGGGAAGAGGAGGGGTGAAGAGCATTCCAGAAGCTTTAGTCCTCCTCCACTAAATTAGTTACAAAAAGGAAATTTTTAAAAAAAAGTCAAAAAAGTTATGCTCCAAGCTTTAAAGGATATTGGAATTTCCTCACTGCTTTGAGCAAGGGAGATGGAAAAGAAACATTTCACAGGGTTTTCTGGGAGAAGTCACAACAAATTCCCAAAGAACACACGACACTTGGAGCCAAAGTCTCTAGTTATGCAACAAGTTACAACTACGTAGAATCTTTGTCACAAAAGCCCACAAATGCTGCTCATTTGTCACCAGAGAGCCCAGGACTTGAATTGCCACAGAAGGTTAATCATGGAATGGCATTATCTGTGTGAAGACAGATGAATGGAAGCACAGGAGTTGCTAGAGAGCAGCTGCTGGAGGTGAGTGGGGACATGATTTGTGAACAGCTGACTGCTCTCCAATTGTCAGGAACAAAGCTGACTGGCAGGAGGTTCCTCTGCCCACCACAGCCTTCAGAGCTCAGCATCCTGCTTTTACTGTACTGCAATCTGAGGAACACGCCAATCCCGCAGGAGCAGCTGCAGCCCCACTGCCAGCTTGCAGCCTCTCTTACCATGGTGTTGGTGTTGGGCTGGCCCAGGGTGCTGGTGCCGCCGAAGGAGAAGCCGGTGTTCTGCGTGGTGGTGGCCTGGCCAAAGGGTTTGTTGAACAGACTCGTGGTCTGCGACTGCTGCCCGAAGATCCCGCCCGTGGTGCCGGTGCCAAAGCCCGTCGTGCCTGGGACACCACACGGGGATTAGAGACCACAGCCAGCACATCCCACACCCCGGCATTCAAACAGGGAAAAAGGTCATGGAAGGTCCTGAGTGGGAAGGGACCCACAGGGATTCATGGATCCAACCCCTGGCCCTGCCCAGAGCCCCCAACAACCCCAGCCTGGGCATCCCTGGCAGCGCTGCCCAAACGCTCCTGGAGCTCTGGCAGCCTCGGGGCCGTGCCCATTCCCTGGGGAGCCTGGGCAGTGCCCAGCACCCTCTGGGCTTGGAAGAACTTTTCCCTGCTCTCCAGCCTGAGCCTGCCCTGGCCCAGCTCCAGACACTCCCTGCATCCTGTCTCTGCTCATCCAACAACCACCTCCATTCCTACAGCCTGGAGGATTTGGATCTGTTAACAGTTAAATTCCACAAATATCCATTATTAGGAAAAAATCCTTCCCTGGGAGGGTGGGCAGGCCCTGGCACAGGGTGCCCAGAGCAGCTGGGGCTGCCCCTGGATCCCTGGCAGTGCCCAAGGCCAGGTTGGACATTGGGGCTTGGAGCAGCCTGGGACAGTGGGAGGTGTCCCTGCCGTGGCAGGGGTGAGACTGCATGAGCTTCAAGGTCCCTTCCAACCCAAACCATTCTGGGATTCTATGATTTATTTACCTTTCAGTTTGCATCAAAAACTAATAAAAATCCAATTCTTGTTTCAATTTTTCGAAGGAGAAGTAAGAAAACAGATTTCTATGGCAAAGAGCCCCATCAGTGAATGCTGGCAATAAAACCAGCACAACCCTGAGCTCATAGCAGTGCTTCAGCATTTTGCACCGGAGAATTCTAAATGGTTTAACAGAATATTTGCACGTGCACTCCCAGGAATGCCAGGGCCAGGCAGTACTTACTGGTTCCAAAAGCAGTTTTATTCTGTCCATAGGAAAAGCCTGTATTGGTCGTGGAAGAGCCAAAAATTCCTGTGGCTGTGCTGGACGTGGCAGTGGAAGAGCCAAACAAGCCAGCAGTTGCTCCTGCTCCTACAGGATTTGTGGGCCCTTTCCTATTTGCCTGGTAGTCTTCCAAACGGAGTTCCTAGAGGAAAATGCAGCTCTTTTTACACAGGACAAGGGCAGGCAAGTGTCCTTACCACATTCACACAGCACCCAATCTTCACCAAGGTGAAGGCTCAAGAAAAGCTGCAATACCTATGTTTTTAAAAATACAGACACCAAAACCAAGACCTGAACCTAGATCCATGTTCAGGCTTCAATTTGGCTTCCCAGAGGTTTTTCAGATCTTTTTATAAAAGATCTGTTTTGAAGGGTCAAACAGACCAACCCGAATGGGAAGGCCTCAGGTTAAGTCCTTGGGAACACCAGTTTATTATAAACAAGTGAGTTCTGCCTGGGATCCTGCTGTTATCTCAGCAGACCAAGGCTGTTCCCAACAGGATCTCATGTCCTTCTGACAAGATGGAATTTCAGCCCTTCCAGACATGCATTAAGCATTTAAACCCAACTGCAATTAACGTGGTGTTGCATTAATTGTTTTACTTGACAACACCTCTTGTGTGTGATGCAGCTCTTGAAGGTTCATTAATATTCTTCCATTAATGAGCACGGACTGTAATTACGGCCCAGAGAGGCCCAAGGTAAGGCTGTGCCCCCCTGCACTGACCTCGAGGGACTTGCTCTCGTACTCCTTCATGGCAGTGATGCACTGGTGCTTGGTGTTGATGTTGGTGCTGACGCCGGATTTCACCATGGTGTCGGTGCCGGTTGGGGGCTGCCGGGAAGGGAGGAAGGGCCAGGTTAAAACCCAGATGGATTTGGGGGAACACAGCGAGAACTCCCTGCAGACCCTGGGGAATCCTAGCACAGGTCTGAGGCTGTGTCACTCCTCTGCTCAGGCAAAACCCCACCTGCAGAGCTGCCTCCAGCCCTGGGGCCCCAGGATGAGGAGGACATGGAGCTGTAGGAGCAAATCCAGAGGAAGCCACGGAGCTGCTCCAGGGCTGGAGCCCCCCTGCTCTGGAGCCAGGCTGGGAGAGCTGGGGGTGCTCACCTGGAGAGGAGAAGGCTCCAGGGAGAGCTCAGAGCCCCTTGCAAGGCCTAAAGGGGCTCCAGGAGAGCTGGAGAGGGGCTGGGGACAAGGCATGGAGGGCCAGGAGCCAGGGAATGGCTTCCCAGTGCCAGAGGGCAGGGCTGGATGGGATCTTGGGCAGGAATTGTTCCCTGGGAGGGTGGGCAGGCCCTGGCACAGGGTGCCCAGAGCAGCTGGGGCTGCCCCTGGATCCCTGGCAGTGGCCAAGGCCAGGCTGGACATTGGGGCTTGGAGCAGCCTGGGACAGTGGGAGGTGTCCCTGCCATGGCAGGGGTGGCACTGGATGGGATTTAAGGTCCCAACCCAAACCTCGTGTGGTTTTATGGTTTTATGATTCCATCATTATTTGTACAGCTGAGGCCTCACCCAGGTGTGTTCAGTGACAATCAACAGTGGAATTTACCCCAGGAGCACTCAAAACAACTCCCAGCAATTCTGCTTTTGGTTTCACTTTAAAAGCAGTTTACCTCAGATACTGACACAAATCCTGGAGCTCTGCATGAATTTCACTATCCCCCCTTTTTTTAACAGTGCTATCAAGTACAAATCAGCAGCAAGGGCTCAGGCAGCACCACAGCTGTGCCCCCAAAGCCTCAGTCTTACATCAGCTCAGTCTGGAAATGAAGAGGGATGAGATGTGCATGAACAGGTTTTTGGGGAAAGGAGTCCCTTTTGCAGCAGGCCCTGGTTAGCCCAGCTCCTCAAGGCCTCTGTGCTGGGCCTCCCTCCAGGTCCAACTGCCACAGAACTCTGCAGCAGTTACTGAATCCTGTCTTAAAGGGGACTCGTCCAGAGGAGGCAGGACACCACTCCTCTCCTTCCAGGTCCCATTCCCAAAGCCAGGCTGCCTCAGGAGAGCTGCCCTCATCCTCACCCATCCCAAGAGGTCTCTAACCCTTACTGCTGCCAGCATTTGCCACAGATCACCTTCAATTCCATGGCACTTCCTGGGAAGGCTCAGCTTTAGGAGCTCCTTTACTCCTTCAGCGTTAGCACAGCTCTAAATCCCACAAGTCGTAAATTCTACAGTGTTTGAGAAATTTTTCAAATTCAGGATAAAACCTGGAGTAAATGACACCTATTTCCAATGCAACAGTCCCTCTAAAGAGATGTTTTCAGATAATTTCAGAACACTTGCATATAAACTCCTCATTTTTTCACCTCAGTGACCAAAACACCACACAAACAACTGCAAAACTGAATGCTTCCCACAGTGAACGGGCTGGATTAAGAAGAAAAAGCAGAACTTACATTAAATTTAATAGTCGTGCCAGTTGGAGCAGCAGTAAAGCTGGTTGGGCCAAAGAGAGAGCCAGATGTGCTCCCAAAGGGGTTGGAAGTGGTGTTGGTGGTCCCAAAGAGCCCTCCACTGCTGGTGCTTGTACCAAAGTCTGAATAAAGCATAAAAAAATAACAACATCAGTACTAAAACAAACCTGAAGTTTAAAACTTAAACCCTAAGATTTTATTAAAATTAGAAACTGGTTTGAAAATGGAAAAAACAGCTGAGAAAAATAATTTGACAGCAGAACTGGAAACTGGTGGTGCTGCTAATCCAGTTCTCTGCTGTAGAAGAGAACCCCAGAAACACCCAACCACAGCAGCCAGTTTCCTTCTGTTCCTGACAAGTACGAAGTAAATAATACAATAGTTCTCTAATAAAGGGAATCAGCAAGGCTCCCTGTCTCTTCTCAGAAGGGGCTGCAAGCAGCTGCTTTTGCTTCATGGGATTATGGAAGAGTTTAACAGCATTCCCTGTCTTCCCCTGCCACAGACAAACCCAACTGTAACTGCTCTGCCACAGGATAAAAACCTAAAATGAAGCAGCACCAAAAGTGATTTCAGAATAAAAAAATTCCACCCAATCGCTTTTGGCAATTTATTTTCAAATTTTGGGCTGGAATCACAGCTACAGACTCAGGAGCACATGGGCTCTCCCTTGGCTGCTGTGGGCCCATGGGTGTCACTGCATCCTCCAGAAGAAGCCCCCCAGCCCCTCCCTGAGCCCTGTCCCAGCCCCCAGGTGCACCCAGCTCCCCCTGCTCTCCCATCAAACAGCAGAGTTTCACTCACTTCCAAAGCCAGCTGGCTTGTTCTGTGCAAAGGCATTATTCTGGGAGGAGAAGAGGCCTCCACCAGTGCTGGTGGTTCCGAAGAGGCTGTTTGATGTCCCAGTGGATGTTCCAAACCCAAAGCCAGTGCTGGTGGAGGAGGTGGCTGGTTGGTTGAACGTGGTTGACCCAAACAACCCCCCTGCAGACAGAAACAGGCTGTTAACCCTTCACAACCTCCTTTGCTCGGGGGCTTTGATGGGTTCTTGTTCTGGGCTTGGGAGGGCATTTTTGTTGAGGATTCCTTGGTTTGGGGGTTTTTCCCTTTCTCCCCCTCTGTCCCTTTTTTAGCAGCATTCCCCCTCTCCAGGCCCCCTGGGGCAGTACCTGGCTTTGTCTGCGTGCTCCCGAAGAGACCCCCGGTGTTGTTGTTGGAGCCAAAGGCCGACGTTCCGAAGGCTCCCCCGCTGGTGGTTCCAAAGCCGGCATCTGCGGAGCACAGCCCCGTGAGCCCCTGCCCACTCTGTGCCTGGAGCACTGCAGGCCCCCTCACACACACAGCTCTTCCTGCCGAGCCTTCCCAACACACCCAGCCCCCTCACACACACAGCTCT
>VWZQ01007780.1:0-16720 GCA_013397015.1 Myiagra hebetior | reverse complement strand
GACAAGGAAACAAGACTAAGGGAGGAGAACGTGCCCACAAGAAAGCCAAACTCAGCAGCTCTCCTGAAAATCAGCTTGGGCCAGGCTCGGCCTGCGGGAGGCCACAGCACACCGGCTCGGCTGCTGAGGCCACCTTTGCTCACGCTGCCCCGCAACCAAGAAGGGAGGGAGGAGGGTTTTGGGGCTGTGGCGTACCCTCTGGGCACAGGCAGTGAACATCCATCCTCCCTGACACAGCCTGGCTCCCCTCTCAAAGGCCCCCAGCCCGGGAAGGGCACGTCCACAGGACGTCTGTATTAAAACTTCAGTTGTTGTGTCTTTAAACCTTTCTAGATGTGTCTGTGCATGACATACTCTCTCTTGTTGAAATTGTGGTATTTGTCTAAAGTAAGGTTTTTCAAAAGGCTGTCTCAAATTTGCCTGACAATTTGTGGGGTGCTTTTGTCCTGGGGTTCTGCTTTATTTGCTAGTAGAAATACCTAGAACAGACCCTGTGTTTCCAGTTAGGGTGGATAAGTGGACTTGTCTGGTTGGGAATTTTTGCACAAGTGGCTTTTCAGCCATCAGCATTTGACCTCTGGACAGAGTACTCAGAGACAGTGAAGGCTGAAGAGTGAAACAACATAGGAGTGGTGTATTGTGGTGAAGTACAGTTTAGTACTTAGAGTACTGTGGTTAATTGAGTGCTGTGGTTAAAGTGGGACAGTGTAAATTCTTAACTAAATGATGACAGATGCCTCATGTATCCAGAGAATTGAATCCTGGCAATGGCACTTCACCAGGTCTGACCCATGTAATTTGAGAAATCCTTATGAACATAGCCATACCCGGTATCAGAGATTATTGGAAAAGCTTTTCCTTGTCAATATCAAGCCCAGGGCAGAAATCACTGAAAAAAAAAACTAAAAAGGCTTTATGAAAGTTTAAATTTTATTGAAGAGTACATTATCTATTTAAGTAAGAGTTTAGTGACTATTGGGAATGCCTATGCTTGATGGCTTGCATGAACAAATGTATTTGTATTTTTGCATTGAGATAAATAGAAGAAAGATTTACAGGAATTTATACCCATAGGTTTAAATGAACCTGAGATTATATTATAGCACCAAAGAGAACTGGAGCCAGGAAAACATTTGTCTATTTTATGGATGAGGTCATTTAAAACACTCATCATATCATATTTTAAAGGTTATGTCTGAAAGTTCTACTTGATGAAATACTGTGCAAAAAAACTCATCTCAAATTGCTGAAAGCATTCAAAATAAATATATTTGGAGAAGGGTTAATATTAAACTGCATCTTACCTAATATATAACAAACCCTTATTTAATATTAGTTTTATTTGACACTTAAGAACTTTTCTGACATCTTACTCCCTAACTTTTCTAATTCCACTTAGTTCAAAAGGCAACACCGCTGCAATCAAAGATCTGCTTCACAACTGTAGTGGTCACATTCTTTTCCTTTATTGCATATTATGCCTGTTTCTTTACAGGGTGAATTTGGCAGGGGGTAATCTTGTTATCCAGTAGACAATCATGTTTCCTGAACATGCTCTTTTCAGTACAATATTACCAATAACCCTGTTAAGGAAAACCTCACAGTCATCTTTGGTTCATTTTGTTAAATAAATTATATAAAGGCTACAGCTCCTCTCTGGAGAGCAATAATGGCTTTACCAGTCAGAAGCTGAAAGATTTCATTAAACTATTCTTAAACCTTTGAAGCTCATCTTCAAATAAGACATTGTTATAAATACTAATTAAGTAATATATTTTGAGGGAAGGAGTACAAAGTGAGTACACAATTACCACTAAAGCAAAAGATAAATGGTCACTTTACATTCAGCAGGAGGTGATTCTTGATGTTCCATTAAGAGACATTAAACTTCTTGGCTAATTGTAAGGATCAAGTGAAGAAAAAAAAAATTAGTGAGCTCAATGGGACATTGATTAAGCCAAAATACCAAGATCTCTATCCCCAGTGCAGGAGAAGTATTTAATTTAATAAAAAGAGTGACTCTTGTTTTATTCAGCTGGACTCCAATAGATTTAGCTGGATTTCAATAGGTTAGAAAGAAAATATTCACTCTGCTAAAACTTTAAATTAAAATATAATTTCTTTTGTCCTTCTACATCTTTTAACAAACAGGAATAAAAAATATCTGCAATCAAAAGCACTTTTCTATTAAAACTCTTCTGCACAGGAAGAGACATCATGTTATTTTGTTTAATCTAAAATCCTCTCTGGTTTTGGTTATTTGTATTTCTATACAAGCTCTTTACTGTATTTTACTCTGAAGATACTAAGATACTAGAAATATAATGTCTCTTTACATCTGGCCACTGCACAAACACTTCAAAATATATTTAGAAGATAGCACTATAAGAGCTCCACAAATACCAGTTTTCTAAATGTTTTCTTTAAACTGGGATGCATGAAATCAAGTTTTACAACCCTCAGAAAGTGAGTAATTGAATGGAAGGAACAGCAGGCATTATATCTTGAAATAGAAAAGAATATTTACATTGTCTTTAACTCCATCTATCTTTAGGTTCAAACTTCAGGAAAACATTTTGTCTCCAAAATTTTAAGGCTCATTTCAAATTTAAGTCCTTAAACTGTTCTTTGTGGATCCTACAAGAAGTAAACGAAGAAAGTTTCATCTCCTTTGGAGTGACTTTCCTTTTCACATTTTAAATGGTAGAGAAAAAACCAAACACTGCAGAAAAGTACCTTGCTGAAAGTATGAGCAGAAAGCTTTTACAACTTGAAACAAAATGAGTACAAGTTTGGTATTTTAGATCAAATGTCGCAGAGGTCAAATTTATTTTGTAGAAGCATGAGTGTATTAATGAAAAAGGAGTTCTTGCTTTCAACAGGTTTTCACCAAATTATTTCCCAAATGCTACATTAGCATCACTAAATGCATGACACCAGCAGTAGTGGTGAGCATTTTAGGATAAGTTGTACATTAGTTTTTGGGGGTTTTTTTGCCTCCCAGCCTTCTCTTAAATTATGTGTGTGAGTAGGTCTAGAACTCAAATATTTTAGCATGAAAAGGCACACAGGCATCACCTTCCTCTTTTAAATACACAAAGATACAGCCCTACAAAATTTGTACTACAAATTTTTTTGTACTACAAAATTTGTGAGTACAGTAGAGTGAGAGATAAGAAACACTAGTCTTATTAGTACAATGTAAATTTTAGCTGCTTCAAATGATCAAAGGGTTTATTTTCCATATTAAGTACAGGAAACAGGCTGCAGCTTTTAATTATAATAATGCCACACTAGCAATACAAAAATAGAAAGACAGGAGACCTGCATAGCCTACACCTTTAATTGACTTCCAGTATCTGTGAAGATTGAAATTAGATAACCTCTTTCAAATTAAAACTCTTTTCTATTGGGAATATTTTGCTCATTAAATTGTTCTCATAAAATACCATTTTTGAAGTTCTGTATTTAACCAATACAGGTTGTTGGCTGCCATAAATGTTGCAAGAACTTCTTTTCATGTGAGATTTTACTTTCATCTTGAACATATTTGGATAATCCTTCTAGGAATCCCATGACGACCCAAAATTGACATATCGAAGACATAAATATTCCTTTTCTCTAATTGAGTGAATATGCTGATCACAAACAAATCATATTCTGACAATCTATTAACTTGTCAGAAAGAATAATATTTTTTGAGGAAGACTTCCAAAATGGAATGACTTTGAAGATTCTGTCTCGTATCTCATTACATGAAAACAGGATATATTTCTCTGACAGATGCATATGGATTTTATCTTTCTGCCCTGGTAATCATTCAGAATTACAATTTGCACTATCCACAGAAATGTAAATAGTGGAAAATTTTGCTGCTCACAAAAGCAAGAATGTACATTTTGACATCTTATTCCTTCTTACCTTGAAAAGCTCCTGGAATATGACTTAGCAAGACTTGTTTTTAAATGCTCAGTATGTGAGAGTTCCCATGGTAGAAAATATAGAGCAGAGACAGGTGTTAGCAGATTTACAGAGTGAAACAAGTTGTGTGACTTGGAGAAACAAGAAAGATGGATGAATAATGACTTATTTTGGATGTCGCAGTGGTACAGAAAAACAGAACTAAGACTGGAAGATTCTGGTGCTACTGGTGATGGTGAAAGCAATAATGGGTGTCAGCTGAGAGATGTAAATAAAGGATGCCATAAAGAAATGCATTAGATTTGAATACTATATTCGTTTTCATTAATTAAATTGATTCAAATGTTGAGATTTTTGCCTTTTGAAGAAAACCATAATAATAGCAATTTCTTTTCAAGGAGAGAAAAGCACTGCCATCACACCAAATTCTCTGGTCACAGACATTATTGGTTATAATAGCTTTGTCTAAAAAGCCTTCTTACTCAGGACTGATCAATAAAGGTACCCGAACCATGCTAGGTCCCCTCTTTTTCTACTAAATTATTAATTGCAGACATCATGTTCATTACAGAAGTTCTAATTTTTATAAAATCCTTCCCTAGGACATAATGCTCATTACAGAAAACTCTTCTGGTAGCCAAGTGGTTTAGTTATTTTTATATTCTACAAAGTCTAAGTATTTTCTTACACAAACACTCCAATTATTTATTTATTTTCTGTTTATTTGGGGTTTTTTTTCAGTTTCCTCATGTTTAGATAATTATTTCAAGAATATGAATTAATTACCCTTTCAAATCTCATTAAAATCCTTTTTGTGCCCAGTTTATATGCCAATAGTGGTCTAAATATTTATGTCATATCTGCTGCTGTTAATCTACTTATTTTTCATGTAATGTTGTTTTTATCAGTAGATAAAAGACAGATTTTAAAACATGTCAACTTGGATGCAAAACATGCTCACAAATATATCCAGGTTTTCATGAACTCACCAAAAAAACAGAAAAAGAGGCTGGTATTCAAGGGGAACCACAAGCAGTGCATGGGTCCTGTGGCTGATGATGGAAAATAAATGCTAAACTGAGTCACAGTCCCGAATCAGGTAATAGATGGATTCTGCTAAAGATAGAAATATTCCAAGAATAAAACATAGATTTAACAGGGACACTAGAGCATCCCTTCATGCCAGGATACTCTCCCAGAGGCTTGCTGCCTGAGGAAGGCTGTTGGGCCTTTACAGCAAATTAAAGAGATCATAGAAGCACTGATGGTTAATCATGGAATCACAGAATGAGTTGGAAGGGATCCACAAGGATCATCAATGTCTAACTCCTGCCCCTGCACACGACAGCCTCAAGAATCACACCAAGTGCCTGAGAGCATTGTCCAAATGCTTTCTGAACTCTGTCAGACTTGATGCTGTGACCACCTCCCTGAGGAGCCCAGGTTCCAGCACCTAAGTAGTATATGTATAAGTAATGGATCAAGAAAATATACATTAGCCTAAGTAGAGGTAAAGATAACAAAAAAAAACTCCAGCTGTAAGTGCTCAGATACCTGTCTGGTCAATCTCTGATCCCAGAATAGAGAAAGATACCCTCACCCCTGAGCATGCCTGATGAACTGTGGAATGTCAGCCAACTGTGATTGACAAAAAGGCTATGACATTAATTAATAAAAGAAAAAAGATCAGGATTTTAATATTGTCTTTTTCTCCAGTTCAAATGTCAAGCACACTGAATTTTTTTGGTGTGTTTTGCTGCTTTTTAAATAGTTTATCAAGACACAAAAGTGTCACCAAAGAAAGGGCAATTTCATTAATAGAAGAAAAAATAACATTAAGGTTACAGATATGTAGAAGATACATAACAAATTTCAAATTAATTGCATATAAGATGTGAAACAATAGAATTTTTATTTTTTATCTAACAGATAAAAGGTTTCTTCACATGAAAATTCAACATTGCAGCTTCCTTCTAAATGAAGAGCAGTATTACAGCTTTTTTCAAAAAAAAAATCATTGGGACTCCAAGAATCAGTAAGCTATCATTACACAAGCAATTAAATTAAAGTAATCTTTTGAGATTTAATAACTATCTTCTGTAATGATCATAACTGTGAGGGACGACGACACAAAGTGTTCAATTTTATTGCAGTATTTACACTCTGTTTCACTCTGCTGCCCCATTAATTTATAAGCTATATGTTCAAGACAGAAAAAAGGAAGCAAACTCAATTATAAACTATACAGCACAAGGCATAGTCTGTTTTATATTTATTCTGGTCTAATTCCAAATATAGAAAATGGGTTTTATATTCTTAAATATATCACACTAATCATTTAGGGCCAGAAAAAGCTCTTTTATCTAAAGACTGTGACTAGATTTAGTCCTGTATTTCAACTACAGTTATTTGTGGAAACTGTTTCAAGGTCAGCAACCCAAGAAATCAGCTTTAAGAGAACGCATGTGTGAAAATTATAATCTGCAAATCCCTAATACAGAGGAATGGAGTCTTTATTACAGACAAAGGTGGACTCTGGAGTAGTTCTGGCTCATTCTCCAGAAGGAAAGATGAAAATATTCATCTTATCTGTAACAACCTAGAGTTAGTGACCAATTCATATGTCATCTAGCCTAGAGCCAACAATCTTCTACATGTTTGGGATTTATTTTTTATCACAACTATACATGTAGAATGACTGCAAGTAGTAAAGAAGAATTACATTGCAGTCTCAGTACTGTTCACAGCTTCCTATGAAGCACTGCTACATGAATTCGCCTTTCCACCTCCCCCTTCTGTCCTCACCCTCTTACTTTACTTGTGTCTCCTTAACCACACTACTCTACGCCTCTACTCTTTCACTCTTCAGCCTTCACTGTCTCTCAGTACTCTGTCCAGAGGTTGAATGCTGACAGCTGAAAAACCACTTGTGCTAAGAGGTTATCCCAACCAGACAAATCCACTTATCCACCCTCACTGGACACACAGGGTCTGTTCTAGTCACATCTGCAAGCAATGCAGCAGAACCACGGGACAAAAACATCCCACAGACTGTCAGGCAAATTCAAGATAGCCTGTTGACAAACCTTACTTTTGACAAATACCACAATTTCAACTAGAGAGAGTCTGTGTTGCACAGAGACTTCTGGAACAGTATCTCCCATCCCCAGAATGGTTTCAGGGAAGATGAGGAAGAAGGCTGGTGAGAAGAGGAAGAAGGCTGATGAGAAGAACTGGTAATTCTTTCAGACAAGGAAAAAGCTCAGAAGGTTTTAATTCAGTAAAATATTTGAAGAACAGTTCCTATATACTGGTCTGTGCAGCTGTGAGCTGGAACAGAGGGTCCAAAATATGATGTACTCATCAACTCCTTTCTGAAAGCAGCAGTATCAGCCAGTTCTGTGAGAGATTATCAATAAAAGCCTTTCATGTGATGTCTATTGCCAGAAGCTCATTTAAGTGACTCACTTTCATTCCAAATATCCAATAAAGGCTATATTAGAATTAGATGTAGATACAAGAAATTACAGCAATGATTTTTGACTGCCCGCCAAACAAGAAATAACTGTAACTCAGAGAGGTGACAACAGAAAACAAATATGAAAAAAGAACTGCTCTCTATATTTTCTAGTAGAAAAAAATGAGAGGTGTGAAAAAACATGGGATAGGTTCAAAATTTAAAAAAATGAGCTGTTTCGTTGGGCAGTATGCATAGCACTGGGGAGCTTAATTCAGTTTTAGAAGTCAGCGGAGATTCAAAAAGCAAATAGACAAACCAACAGAATGTTTATCTAGGAAGGGGTGTTTAGGACAAGGGCATCCCCTCCAGCTCCAGAAGCCTTGAAGATGAGAGGCTGTTCTACCAGCATCATTGTGTGCTTGGCTTGTCCTTCCAGCCTTCCCTAAACTTCCTGAACAGTTGCTATAGAAAACATAACAGCCTAGAAGAAAGTCATTGATCTCATGCGCTGCTCTTGTGCTTTGAAATTCAGTGAAATGAACTTACTATGTTTCACACATTTGACAGTAACAACTTTCTCATACAGGAAACAAGTGCCACAAGTAGTTAATAGCTCCTTGCCTCTTTATATCACATTTACTCAATGGACATTTTGGAGCACAGTGATATCCTGTGAGCAAATCACCCAGTCTGATTATCTGAGTTTATGTAAGTTATGTAAAATCAAGGTTGACTTCGCATCTTCATGTGACCAATGGTTTACTTTTTACTTCAGAGCTATGATGGTACATATAAATATTAAAGGTTGTGGGGGTTATAGGGCAGTTGGAGGTAGCTGCTGTTCCCCAAGCTGTCTCTTAAGGGAGACAATCCGAGTGCAGGATAAGCTGCTAGCACACCCCTCTTTCTGCCCTACGTAGCTGGAAGGCGCTGGTGCCACGCACCCCCACACCTCAAGCTGGAATAGCTCAATACTACCAGAGACAAGGAGTCAAGGGAGGACTCACCGCTTGCCTGAGTTCCACGGTGCTGATTTATTTCATCCACAGAGACGGATGAGCGAAGAGGACGAGCACGTCGCCGGGCCGCTTTCACAGAGTGATCTGAGGGCACAGGGGCGGTACAGAGGCAGGGCCAGGGAACGGAGCCACTGAGCAGAGGCAGGGGAAGGGCAGGGGCAGGGGACCAGGGCAGGGAGCAGCCACACAAGCTGCTGGGAGAGGTGGTTTGACATTCCACAGGGTCTCGGGTAAGGTTACATTCCAGCTGCAAGGACTTGTGGGAGAAGCTTTTCCTTCACAAATATGAAGGTATTTTTTCAAATGCCTGAGTTTTTCCACCAGCCGGCCTCAGCCACTTTAGAGCTCCCTGGGTCACCAGATGACCCCAACATCTACACAGTTTGCAAGGAAGGGGAATTCAAGCTGTCTTGTGCACAATCCCACCTAAAGAATGATCTGCAAAAATAATAATCCTGCTATCAAAAGGAGGAGAAAAGTATCAAAGAAGATCACAGAAAGATATAATCTTTTTCTCTAGGAAGAATATATAATCTCCTATCATAGCTAATATAAATCTAATACAATCCATATGATTTCGCTATCATTACTACAACAAAAACAAAACCAAAGAGTAGCAAGGAACTCTGAGGTTTGCCAATTTTGCTAAAGCTGTCTTTTCCCCTAGAAAATTCTTCAAACCTGTTGGCAAACAGCAAACAGCCCTTTTGAAGAACTTCAAATGCCTCACATAGGAGAGACTGGCAATCCCCCAAAAGCAGGCTTACTTCCATTGTACTGGCTTTCTTCACTTCTAAGAGAAAAAATCCAGCCTACAGACTTTGTAGAAATCAGAGGGGCACTGGATACCAGGAGGGAGCAACCCCAGCTAAATGGAAAACAAAAGACACTGCATTTTTCCTCCTCAACTGAGGGCAGAGAAATCTTGCTTTTCTGATTTAGTGCTGACTTCTCTTAGAAGTTTCTCGAGTCTTCTCATCTGGTTTTGTGAGGACTCAGACAGTCCTTACAAACCTATGTGCAACAAAGCAGAGAAGACAAGCAAAACAAACAGAAAACTGAGGCAAACCTCCAGCACTAAATCTCGAGCATGCTATTTTACTTTTCCAAAGTTTGTCAAATCCTGATACTCCTGTGTAGGTACAGAATGAACCAGAGCTCCTTGCAATGGCAATGAAAGTAAATGTTAGCTGGTGTGAAGCATTGGGTCCTCTCAACAGTTGGTTAGAATATCAGTGCCTCTAAGGAATGAGTTATCAATCTTCTCAGTGTTCTTTAATGATTCATCTAAATAACATATTTTGTCATTTAATATTTCATTTAATTTTGTGAACAAGTTTGTCCTGGGGTGATGTTATGAGGTCGCTTTATTCCTTAACCCTTCCTGGCAACACTCATGTCCTGTGGACCCACCCCCGGGCCCATCTTAAAGAAAGTGTCCTTGGGCATTGAGCGGATGGTTAAGGAATAAAGCGGCTTCGTAACATCACCCCAGGACAAAGTTACATAATGCGTACATCAAATCACACTGTAGGTGACTCTTCATTGATGTATGTACACATTTTTCTGTTCAAATTCTTATTCATACAATATCTCAATTAGTAAATTTTAATATAAGGATGCATAGAACTTTGTTTTGCAAATTTTAGTCGTGAAGATATATGATTTGTTGATCCATTTTTGCTTTCAAGAGTTTCAACAGACTACACCCTACAGGATGCGTTACACATTAACTGCTGACATTTTACAAACCTTTATTTAACAGAATGCATATTTCAGGATCTGGATGTCTCATGTTCTTGCTGAGCTGCATATCTCACCAGCTGAACATACTTCACCAGTGGAGATTTCCAGCACAAAGTTTCCGGTACTTTGCCATGCAAATATGTGCTCCAGATTTAATTATATGTAGTTCTGGTGAAGACAGACTTTGTAAAGCAAAACTGATCTGAACGTTTAAATTCTATCTCATAAATTCATAGGTCACAAAATAGCTCTCATTAGAGCAGTATCATTTTGCTTATTAGAAATGGATTCCACCATCCATAAACCTATACAACAAACAGAAGTTTTACTTTTAGGTGTCTTTTTTTTGTTTTTTTTTTTTTTTAATTTTTGGATGAGAATTTGTCTTGTGAATTTGTTGGTGAAGATGCTTTTTGCTAAGGGACTACATGATGCAGACCAACATGGTAAGAACAGCTACCAATACTTCACTTCCATGTGGCATACAACTGGAAATCTCTTTCTCACCGATAATGTCACTTATGCTTAACAAACGAATGCCTCTTCTCAGAACATGGAAAACAAAAAATCTGAAGTTTGAATGTCGTAACACCCCATACTCATCAGAAAGAATATTGCCTCTGGTTCTGATCCAGCCTCTTCTCAGGAGAAACTTATGTCTCCCAGTTTTTAAGTAAATTATGAAGAATCACTGCAATAAAAAACAGTGATTTCAGATGACGGTATCAGTAGGTTGCAGGCACAGCAGTGGAGCTTTCAAATTTCTGTAATTTTTTCATTTCGCTAAAATACTGATTCATAGCATTTAAAGGATACTTTCTATACTGTTTTATATACATGGTGAAAAACTGAGTATCTTAGAACAAATAGAAATAGTCTAATAGGAACAAGAACAAGCAAGAACAAAGAGAAAAGAAAGAGGCATGAAGAGTAAAATCCTCACTGTGTGATGAGTCTCCTTGGTATAGCTGGTCTAATAAATAATTTTTAGAGTAAGGAAGAGCTTCCAACTTCGAAGGAAGTCTGCAAAGCCTCAATTGGTACTTCTTGAGATCAGAGAAGAGGCTCTGACTGACTTCTGTAAGACACTTTGGAGTGCCTCTGGTTTTGTTTTCATGTTCTAAAGGAAGATCCAGGAAATCTCTCTGCTTTTACTTTAACGCTGGGACCAGACATCATCTAATGAGGACAGCACTTCTTTTCTTTTTTGTGCTGGTGCTATGCCATGTACAATAGTGTAATTTAAAAAGAAAGCAAATTGAAGAATAACACCTTGCTTATTCTTCCACCATGCTCCAAACCATCCTTGCTCCAGCCAAATCCTTCCCTTCCTCAGAACCCCTACAAGTGACTGCAGCTGATTTGTGCATTTGGCAGACAGAACAGTTACACAGGTCTCTGCACAACCCTTTAGTGTATCTTCAGCTGGAACTGAACTTGACTATGACACTCACAGGGGCTAATTCAGATTTTGTAGTTTTTCATATGGTTTGAACTGGGCCTTGGTAAATTTGTCAAGATGAAATCCTTTAAAAAAAAAAGAAATATATTAATATAAATTGTTCAGCTACCTGCATATATCTTCACAACACTTCTGGTTTCTAGTTCTACTAAATTAATCCCATTATTCTTTAGATGAAATTGATTACTGTCTTTTACTTTTGTGCAATAACCCTTATAAGCAACAGTGTTTTCATAACTGCTGATTTTTTACTAAGTTGCACTCCATCCCCAGATCATCATATTTTAGAATATAAGAGAATAATTTAGGAGCAAAATCACAATACATGATTACCCAAAGAAAGGTTCTGTCTATTGATATTTTTTTCTTTTAAACTAAAGGTACATTGAAATGCATCATAGAAATCTGAAAAGAAAAAAAATTAAAAAGTGAGCCTTTTTAAACATGGTTAATATTCTTATGGTTATATCTTCAAAATATACCCAATCTTTAAAGTGTCAGATTTCCCTCCATCCCCCAGCCTCAATTTGTTTTATGCTTTTAACAGAAGCTTCAAGAAACGGATGATAACTTCTTGTGCCAGTGTAAAAATCACACAGATAAAGAACAGGCAACTTATGTCTTTTTTTGGTGGTTTTTTTTTTTTTAATTAGGTGATGTTCAGATGATGAAGTAGCACCATTTTATTAATTAGACTTATATATCTTTCTCTAAATTATTTTTCTGCACATTGAGAGGGCTATTAAGTTTCTTCAACAGCCCATCATTAAATGTTGAGGGGAGAAAGAGAGAAAGCCTTCCCGAAAGAAGAAATTGCATGACGATATATTAGATGTAAATGGAATTCCATTTTTAGCATGCGGTCAGTGATGTATGAGCTCAGAACTCAACTCACACTGCATGAAAAATAGGAATTGCTGGAAGTCAGCTGCACTACCAAATGGAAAATCTTAGAAGAAAGCAGCACTATTGCTCAGCTCAGCTGATTTACATAAGGAAGAAAACATCTCTTCCTTTAGCAACTTGCATCTATTTTGCTCAGCCTAACAGTATGCATTAAATATTTCAACCTTGGTGCCAAAATCACTTGAAATAGAAAACATGGATGATAACAAAAGGAAATGGAGAGACTAAGGTCAAAGCAGGAGCCTATCACATTTAAAATAAATCAAACCACCATCTGGAAATAAAAGTGTGCTTACTGGATAAATGTGTATTGAAGTATCTCAGAAAATTATAACCTAGATTTTGACCTTTAATTACTCAGCCTGAAAAAATCATGTGTCCGTATTTATTGTAATTTTTATTCTAAATAGAATCAGTTCATATAATTCTTTATAAAATTACTCAGTACTAAGGCTTCCTTATAACCATTTCTCGTTTTACTCTATGAAAGCTAATGATAATACCAAGTTTTCTCTTTTCTTTAAAGGTTGTAAAATATAATGTCTAATGAATCCTCTTGGCTGAATTATATTTGACTATACCTACATTTATCCCTATTTCAATATAAAGCTTGAAAGTCCAAAAAGGGACCTCCCTCAAATCAGTTTTAAACTGAATTGCTGTCTTGGGTTTTCTGTGTAAAACTGACAGCTTCACTCATCTTCAGAAGCCGAAGCTGAGAATTTATTTTACCCCCTCTAGAAAAATTCTTCTTTTCAATAACATTTATTTTTCTGGTTGCAGTCATAGCTCTCAAATATGATTCACAATTCCAGGCAAAGGACACTTTGCTGCACACTCACCTCTAGTAGAGTGGATGCAAAACCTGTTTTCTATTTGAAGAAGCAGAATGTAAAATATGTGTACATTTAATCATATAAATCACATGACTCATTACCTCCCCAAGATTCTACTAGACTCTAACCTCTAAATGAAGTTTATGACCTTTGTATTTTCCTGTCATAAGTCTTAATGTCCTATTTTTATGACTATAATTTTGAATTGCATCATGACCTTTAATAGAGGGCATTGAAAAGTCACATGGCCCTTGAGTATGAGTTAAGAGTTTATTTTAGCCCCTTGGAAATGCAGAATGTATCAAAATACTGAGATGATGTAGGATATATGTGCCTGTGCAGTGCTCCAAGGGGAAGATCATCACTTCCCAGCACTTGCAGTAATCAGTAACTTGCAGCATCAGTGATTGCTAAGTATGCAGAAGACCTAATACACGAGGAGCTAAAAGACAACAATGGCAGCTAATTGGAACATGAAAGTGCACGTGAGTTGGTTTTTTTTTTTTTAATATTTTCTAGACTTTAACAAGAGCTGGTTGTCATCATCAGTTTCTCTGTTGAAAATACCTCAGAGGAAGCAGGCAATACTTTAGAATTATCTTTTACAGGAGCAGAAATAAGTTATACATATTTCAAAATTCTAGAAATGAAAACAATTGAGGAAGCAGAACCTCAGTTTTGGTGAGTGTACTAACACCACTTCATACAATTATATTGTAGTAGTCTGCTTCCATTACACTACTTATATGTTAAGGCACATATGTTGCAAACAAAAGCTTTATTGGAGGGCAGCTATTTCAACATTTCTAAAGGACTTTGATACCTTTGTAGGCCATAATTTTTGCTATCTGCAGACTGAGAGCCCATTTTTCAGTTATACATGGCGCTTTCACTATCATAAAAATTACTCATGCCAAGTCATCAGAAATAATACAAAGAAATATTGCACAGCAATAAAGGGAATACTAGAAAAAAAGTTTATTTCTGAATTCTTACGCTGTTTGACAAAAAACCCCAACCTTTTTTCACATAAGAAAGAAAAGAATTCAGTGTTTACAATATCTTAAATAGTTTAGGATAAATTACTTCATGGAGAGAAAGTAGAAACCAAATTTGATGAAATTTTGTAAAAGCTATGTAATATACAGAACAAAATAGATTGTAATGGTTGTATTCTGGTGCATACAGGATCATTTAGAATTTACTGTTCAGCTCTGCATATAATTTACTAAGTTATTTGATGAGCAATCGAAGTCACAGATCGGGTCATTCCATCAAATCCTGCACAGGTTAATAAAAAGTAAGTATTAAATCCAAGTATTCTGAAACCAAGTATAATCAATCCTAAACTTGGTGAACAACAGAGATGGAGTCAAATCAAGAAAAATCTGAAATAGTTAAAGTTCTGATTTATTTAGAAATTATCCTTCCATTATCCTGAGTCAAATCTTTTATCTGTAAATTATAACATTAAAATAATCTCAGCACAGACAGAATACAGTCAGAAAATTAAACATATTCACAATTACAATGTATTTGTAGTTGTCGTGTACTTCATTTCACAAATTTAATAGCTGTAGTTTCTCAGTTTTCATTTTTCTTTCCTTTTATATAATTTCACTTTTTTTTCCCCAGTTCATTTCTCTGATCTGTAGCCCATCCTGCTTTCCACTCTTCAATAATTAAATTCCCGCCTTCATGACTGAAGCATGACTACACTTTTCATTAGTGCAAGACTTAACTTTGCTTTTGTTGCAGATTCATGAAATGCCTTTTGAAACTTTTCAAGATGACACACACTTGAAGAACAGATTAAAAGCAGAGGAAAATGAACAGTAATGAACTCATTTTCAGAGAAAAGCTCTCATTAGCATGAGGTCTTTTTGATTTGTCAAAAAAAAATCACTCTGGTCTTAGGTGCAGCTCCTTCTCTTGCATTTAGGGGAGGGGGATGTTGTTGCAGGGGAGTCCTGTTTTTGGGGAGGGGGATTGGAGACACGGTGAGGAAGAGGGTCTAATAAGTATTTTTCTTTTAGAATTTCACTGTATCACTGAAAACCCAATTTAGAGTGAATTAGGGGAAACAGTTCTACTAGTGCTTCCGGTTTCCTTTTTTCCTTCCTGTTTTCAGAATTTATTTTAAAGAATGGTGTGGTAGAGGGTTCCATCAACATTCACAGCAGGACAAAGAAGAGCTAATGTTTCTATTCTGCTTCTGGAAAAGTCATGATCTCTCAAAAATTTCCTTAGTGTGTTACTTCAGATCAGTCAAGGATCTAGTGGCTATGCTCCTCAACTCAGATGCAAGTGCAGTACCTGCCTGATGTAGGTGGGTTTTGGGGGCCTCCTCTTCTTGATTTAGATGAGAAATTAAATAAATGGATTAAAAAAGCTTCCCAGTGGGAGCTAATTCAAGATGTACCTTTTAATTATTTGATAATAGAAAATAAAAATATAGCAAATAATATGGTAAAGTACTTTTCAGCCACAGTTCCTTGTGGTGAAATAATTCAACCAGCTTGTCTAGACTATTCAGTTGTCTTCCAATATATATCTGAAGACATGCATAATCTACAGTCAAAACATTTTTATGACAGAGAAAAGTGTTGAATCTTATCTCCCTCTCATGTACATTGGTGAAATCCAGGAATTACACCAATTTGGGGCAAAAGAAAATGTGACTGAAATACCTCTTAATTAAATTCCAGTTTTTCATAAAATAATCATGTGTATTATAAACAATAACAATGTGAAATTTTTCCCTACAAGTAAATGAATAACAACAATATTCTGGAGACACATTTTAAACCAAATTTCAACTGTATGTAAAATTTACTGACTTTAATGAATCTTAAATCAAGTTAATATAGAAGATTATGATTCCTGGCATCATGAACAAACTATGGATCATAGTACAAATTCATAAATAGTCTAGGAGGTTAAGTCTCATATGAAAAAAAAGCCACCATATTTGCCTCTTAGCTTGCCTACATAATCACTGTAAGATCACTTAAACTGTTGCAAAATTAGTGCATCACTACTAAAACAGCCACCTAAAACTGGTGAAAAAAGAATCACATCTGTCCTGTTCCACTACAAAAAGGGAAACCGGGAAAGATTCTTTTGATAGATTTTTCTGATGAAAAATCAAGCACTAACATGGCAATATTGTACCTGAAAACCGTTTATTGAAATAAACAAGCAAACAAACTTTAAACAAAAAGAAACCTAAGTGTTCTTATTAAAACAAAAAAGAGAGCGGGGGCGGAGGGAGAGGATGATGATTAAGCAAAGAAACTGAAGCCGGAATAAACTCCTCAGGTCTGGGAATTGATTATTGGTTATCCGATGTTGTTCAGCTGGGCTGTAA
>VWZQ01007771.1:45115-66083 GCA_013397015.1 Myiagra hebetior | reverse complement strand
GGATGGAGAAACACATTGTGTACTGCAGGGAGATTTGATGGTGGGTGAGAACCGCTAGTAATGTTGGAATGTTTGTTGAATGTCGCTGCACATGTCTGTATATAGCTCTATATATGTGCATAAGTGTGTGTATTTAGAGTTGAAATGTATTAATTTGGGCATTGAGCAGGCAATATGGAATAAGGGATGGAATGTCCTGGGGTGATGTTATGAGGCTGCTTTATTCCTTAACCATCTGCTTGATGCTCAAGGACATTGTATCTTTAAGATGGATTCATGGGGTGGGGCCAGAGCTGCAGGACCCGGGAGTGGGTCAGTTCAGTGGCTCAGCCCAGTGGCTCTGGCTAGAACGGCTCTCTGCCATGCTCTGGAGGGAGGGCACCAGGGGTGCTGCACTGCTTCTTGGTGATATTCTTGTTCCTGCTAGCTGGAAAAAACATTTGTGGTTTCTTTTGCTTAGTTTTTTTTTGGTTGGTTGGTTGTTTTTTTCCTTCCCTCCCCCTGGCCTCCCTGCCTTCCTTCCCTTCTCTCCCGTCCAAGGAGCCTGCGGGGTGGCCCTGGCGGGTCCAAACCTCGGGGAGGGCCCAGCTAGTGAGCAAGGGGGCAGAGAGGTCTGCCACCTTCACCTGCTGCTGCAGCACTGGAGAGGCTACGGGTTTTCTTTTCTCCACCTGTTCTCCAGTTTTGCCTGCTGTGGGGAGGAGGACTGGCACCAGAGAGTCAATAGGTTTTTTTTTTCCCCATCTGCCCTGCTCCAGGCTGCTGTGCCCTTTCCCCTTCGCGGAGACTGGGGGAACCAGTTGCCAGCTCGTGTGTTTTTTCCTTCTCAGGGTATTTGTTGTATTTTGAGGTTTTTTTCTGTTCTGCCCCGTTTTGTTCTGTGTTAATAAACAGTTCATTTTTTATTCCATTTTCACCTGCTATCAATTTGTGTCATAGGTGGAGGAAACGGGGAGGCCCTTTCCCGTTGGAGGAGGCGCTCCTTCCGGAGTGTTTCCTCCTAAAATTTTGTCTCCAAAAACTGAGACACTGACAATGGCCTTTGCTATGTATGAATAAAACTACAAATGGTTCCACATCCAGTAGCTCAACAGGACAGAGCAAAGATTGACAAGGACTAAACAATAACCAATGGGGGCTGTAAACACAATACAGTATCATTTTATTAATGCAGTTAAGAGACACAAGGTAACTCAATGACTCACATGGAACTAGCAATGGCTCTGCCACACATGGCACCTAAACTCTTCCACATGGTGTACTGTGCCTGAGTAATCTGAGTGGGCTTTGATGTTCTGAACTCTCATTCTGCCTCACATGCTTACTGTTTTCTGTCAGCACTTGTTCCCCACTTCTGTTAGTTCTGGTACTGTACAGTGCAGGCTGGCTATGTAAAAATCTGATTTAGGTTATCCCTTTTAAAGAGGAAGAATACAAGGAAGAAGAGCAGAGACTTCGGGAGTTTGAGTCCTCAGTATTCATAACACATGCTCAGTCCTTGTACTGGGTGTCCATGCCCAACCTTTGGCAGCAGGGACCTGCAGTGGTGGCTCCTGTAAGGAGACCAGGACTGCCCCTGTGCCTGACACAGCTGGCTCCTGCCCACTCCAATGGACCCATCACAGGGCAAAGCTAAGCCCTTCAGTCAGGATGGTGGCACCTCTGGGAAAGTGTATTTATGAAATAACAAAAACATTGCCCATCAGAGAGAGAAGGGAGGGGTGGAGGAAACTGAAAGGAATTACCATGAGAACACTAAGTCAGAGAAGGAGGGGGAAGAGGTGCTGCAGGTGCTAATAAAGAGATTTCCTCATAGCCCATGGCGAGAATCATGCAAGAGCAGAGATCCATCACTGCAGACACTGGAGGACCCTCCTGAAGAACTACAGCTCATGGGAAGGACCCAAACTGGAGCAGGGCAAAGCATGAGGAAGAAATGACAAGCAGAGAGGAGCTGTTCTGGACTGACATCAAACCCCATCCCTCTGTACCAGGGATGAGAGGGCAAAGTAGCGAATGAAGGAGCAACAATGAACTTGGGCACAAGGAGAAGAGGGAGGTGTATTAGATTTTTCTCTTTGCTTTTCATCATCCAACTCTACTTTAGCTGCCACAAAAATTAATTTTTTTCAAGTCATGTCCAGTTTTCTGAAGAGAGTAACTGGTAAATGATCTCCTTGTCTTTATTTTGACACACATGCATTTTCTTCTCTTTTTTTTGTCCCATTTCCTATTGAGGTGGGGGAATGAGAGGGTGGCTGGGTGGGGCCTGGAAGTCAGCCAGGTCAGGTCACCACAGTCCCTCAACTCTTAAACCTCTATTGTGTGAACAGATGACAAGTCAGTAATACCAGCAGGAAAATTTACTATTTGGGTACAAAACTTACTGGATCATACAAGTAGAAGTAGGGGCTGTTTGTTCTTTCAGGAATCACATCACCATGAATTCTACCAAGACTGAATTTTGCTGTGCTATCTTCATTACATTACCTCACCAGTTCTGCTGAAAACTCGCAGTTAATAAAATCCAGGTATTCCTGAGTATACAATATTTAAACTTTAAACAAGTTCTAAGTACTTCAAGCTCAATCAGAAAACAGATAGCTACACATTTCATGTAGACTATGTCATAAAAAAAGGCACCCTTGGATTTAATAAAATGAAATATAATTTATTAACAAAAGGAATAACTTGGTACTCAATTCAAATTCCAATTAAAATTCTCAAAGCTGGGAACACAGTGATAGGAGCCTCTTTCAGCCAAAAAGGCTACGAGCACAGGACAAAGATCTGCAGCGCTAGGTTTTGCTTAGGCTAGAACCAAGCAAAGTCTCTTAAAAGGTAGGCCTGATGACCACAGCACCAGGCTTTTACCAAGGATAATCCAAGGCAAAAAGAGCAGCTCTTGACTGCTGTCAGGAGGTTTTATACCCTTTGTCCCCCTCCCATCACTGCCCACCGTCCAGCCTCCAAGTTAGGAGGTGATTGGTTAAGTTTCCTTAGAGTCTAAGTCATTGGCTCTTGGTTACAGCATGCTGTAAGTTCTTTCAACCAATGGCTCATCGACTGCTAGGGGTACAGTTCCAGGATGATGTCATCTATAGTTCTGGCAGGAGAATTTCTCATTAAAATTCATTGTCGCCATGGAGCTCAGTGACAGGTCTCTCACTGATGGCTAAATATAGTCTCTGGGCACTTACAAGGGTTTTTCCCTCCTGAAACACAATTTACTTAAATGTTAACTTACAATGCTTTATAATAAATTTTGAACTGTTAAACATCTATTATAACATTTGGGGGTAACTGTGAGGGGTATGAATTTTTACTACATTAAATACTTAGCTTAATTGTATTAACAACTTTAATAATTTTGACTTAACTAATTAATAATTATATTAACAACTTTAACAACTTTAACTTAACTAATAAACAATTTGATGATGCGAAAGCCAACTTTCTATTCTATGAATAACAGACTACCTGAGTTATTAAAATACATTGTTTAAATCCAAAACATTTACAATAAATTTAAACTTTTTTTTCTTTTACTAATCAAAAGAAAACTTCTGGCTTCTTTACAATTGGTGGTTTTCTCATTTCTTGTATTATGCAGTCAATTTAGTAACTTTAATTTAAAGTAATAATCAGAGTAACAGAACCACTTCCTGAATGAGCCAATAATGGAATAGAAATTAAACCTTTTGGTGGTGGTGGTTTTGACTTTGCATAAGTACTTTCTGGTCCATGGAGTACACACATAATGAGATAGACACAGATATAGACATGGACTCAGACAAACAGATTTGCCTTGTATTGAGTATTGTAAACTATTCTTTAAACTAAACTGAGATAACTTCTACGTAAGAAATTCAAGGATGAACATACTAAGTTTAATTTAATCTGCTAATTTTCACTGGCTGTCCATAAAAAGAGATTTATGACTGCTAAGTTTGCTCCTTACCAAACACTATGTTACCATGAAGGTTTCCTCTGGGAAAACAAAAACCAGGAAGACAGAATAAACAGTAATTCATTAAAGAGGATTTAGTCTTTTAAACATTAAAGGCTGGGAAGATTGTCTTTCCTGGTGGATTTATTTACGTTTATCTAGTAGCCCTATGGATTATGTGTCCAGACCAGGAAAATTTGCCAAGCCTGGAGACCACTGTGGAACACACCCTCCTCTGGCTGAAGTAAGCACTCACAGTATCAGATCAATGGAGCAGAGGGACCTGGGACTGGGAAGCACTCTTGGGTCCACAGCTCAGACCTGGATCAGTGAATCCCTGCTGGTCTGCACTCTGCAGCAGTTGATCCCAAGCAGCTGCCATGGTGAAAACAAGGCTGCAACATGAAAACTTACAGCTGATAAATGTTTTGACTTTGCAAAACAAGGGTATTAGTGCATGCTTTTCCTACTTGTTTCCAATATCTGTGTTGTAGGCAGAAAATCCAAGTACTGGCTTTTTCATATTTGAGAAGAAGTTGTTAATGAGTTCACTGTTGTAGTAATCATCAATCAGGATTATTGATTAAGAACATTCACTGTTGTATATAAAATTGTTCATGGTTATATGTGGAGTTGTGAGATAGTTCATTGGGCCTTGGTATTGTACAACAACTGTGAACTGGTTGTTATTGCTTGCAGTTGCACTTGGGTATAATGCAGAGACTGTAAAATCTGCTAAACGGCCATGATGTAACATTGCCCTGAAGAGGGTGGAACGAGGATCTGATTAACATAAGGGGATGAACTGAAAGACATCATTGGACAGCCCACGAGCCAATAGAAAGACCCCAGGCATGGATGAACCAATCACCACAGCCCTAAGAGGTGGAGCTAGGGAGGGACCAATGGTATCAAACGTGACCTCTCTAGGTGGTGGGTGTGCCTCTGTCCATACCCGTCCCTGGTCGCGCACCCAGGTTGTGCCCTTTGTTTTGTGTCTGGCAGGCCGCCAGTCGGGGTCTCCTGTTGTCATTATAGTCGTGATCGTTAATAATAAACCTTTTTCAGTTTTTCAATTGTGAGTTGCATTTCTCACAGTGTGTATGGTAAATACTGTGTAATGTTGTGTGTTGTAATATGTGATTTGACATCATTATTTGAATTTTGATAAACTAATTACTTGTGTTGCCTTTCAAGACAGAACCTTTCCATTTCTATATGCAGTATATATGATTTTGTAAGCTTTCAGAAATTAACACATTTGCTGTGGAGTTCGGTTTACATTGTTCCCCCCACTTTTCCCTGCCCCTAGCCCTGGCCACTCCCTCAAGCTCTCCCTATTGGTTCCTGTACTCCAGCTCCACCCTTGGACCGCCCCGACTCCCAGGAAAAATGCCCCTTCACTGAGGCCATGTGGCTCTGTCTGTCCCTGGGGATCGCATGGATGAGATGCAGTTATTAAAGATCTCCTAATACCCTGATGGAGAGACCCTTCTCACCTCCTTTGCCATCGCTCTGTAAGGCTTGCAGCTGACTGGAGCAAGACCATGGACTATCCGAAATGGACTGCGGGAGGGCAGGGAAGTCTGTCCTGTTGTCACGCTGACTGCTTGACCATCTGGTGGCCAAGCAGGCAACTTGCTCTCAGTGCCCCAGTGGCGAGGTCAGCTGCAGCTTTGCAGCTAAGTGAGAGCTCTCTGGGGAGCTGTCTGCCTTAAGGCTCTCGGTGGAGCTGGAAGCAGCCAGTGGTTACAACAGCAAGGAGCAAGGGCAGAGGAGAGAGGGACCTCTTCGTTGCAACAGTTCCCAGTCTTTATTCCCCGCCCCGAGGGCCCAGAGAAGAGAAGAGCATGGAAGGGGGCAATGAAAAGAGACCCCGAGTGACAGTTGAAGGGGATTTTTATATAGGGAGAGAAAAGGGGCGAAACAAGTAAGTAAACCACTGGGGAATTGATGGGAGATGACATGCAATCAATTACAGAGGAAAAAGGGAGGAGCTTATTTGAATAGACCAACAGAAATCATAACCGTACAGAACTTTCTAGACCTTAATCACATAAGCAATGAACTTCTTGAATAAACATGAACACAGCACCCAATGAGCTTTAAGAACGGGGGAGGAGCCACTACCAAAGGCGAGACCCAGGGGGATGCATCTCACACTTAAGTGCTGCCCTCAGGACCACCTTCAGATCCTGCCTTCGCATCTGCCCTTGGGGTCATATCCTGGACAGGGAAATCCACCCACTGGATGTCACTCAGCCCAAAGGTGGGCTGGGCCACCACAACACCCTGCCCTAGGAAGTCTCAGTTGAGTTTCTAGAGAAAGCTGCAGGATGTTAACAAAACCTAGCTCTTATAACAATTTGCTTTTTATTCCTTATAGATAAATTTGCCTTCCTCTCTTAACTAGTTTCTCTGTTCCTAAGAGGAAGATGCTGGCATGGCAAATCAAAGCAACAGTCAGCATCTAGGAAGCTATTTCATGTCGGAAGAAATGAGAGGTTGAGAACGTAGCTCACTGTTTTTTCAGTGACATTATGTCTGAGATTCCTTAATACAGTCTTGATTAACTAACCTGTTATTTAACTGATTAAGAAAATCAATAGTAAAAGCCACTGTCTAGTTGCAAGCAAATACATGCTCAGAAATTTAAGTTCAATAAAATGGCTCTTGAATCAACATTAATCTTTAAAAAACAGCTATTTGCTGTATTTACTAGAATCTGCTCTCTTGCTTGTACAGTAATGAGAGTCCTAAGCCATTCTATTTTTCCAGACCAGAGTAGCTGTACCCAGGACTACAGAGAGTCATGAAAATAGGATTGTAGTATTGCAGTTGGTCCACAGTCACAGTATTTCCTGCACTTCTATACTATGGTTATTAAAAGAGCAATGACTGTAAAGGATTACACCTGTAGCTTCATCTGTTCTCAGAGCTTGACAAAGCATCTGTTTTATGGCTTGTTTCAAGAAAGACAGTCAAAGCTGTGTACATCTCTTGTAGGTCTTTAGACCAGCCAGATACATATTGCCTCTGAACAGAACTGTTGGAATTTCTTAGGAAGTCAAGAAGTGGCATTATCACAGAATTAATCATCTCATCAGCCCACACAGTTTAAAATTTTCTAACTTACCTGTCTACCTCACTGTATTTCTCATATGCCTTATAATCAGTGCCTCTGAACAGAACTGTGGAAATTTCTTAGGAACTCAAGAAGTGGCATTACCACAGAATTAATCATCATCAGCCCACACAGTTTAAAATTTTCTAACTTACCTGTCTACCTCACTGCATTTCTCATATGCCTTAAAATCAGTGCACAGAAACACAGGTCAACCAAAATAAAGCTGGCCATTATTTTCCAGTTTTCAGGTCAGCCTAGGAACTTGTTTATGAAGGAAATTTGCATTTGAATATTTGGCCTCTTTCAATGACAGTAACTCTCCTTAGAGGCAACTTTAATAATAACAGGTTATTCTAGAGCTTCCTCCCTACCAAAACCACATACACTGCAAGGTTTCTTTTGAGTCTGGAGTGCTACTGTAGAAATCAAAGTGACCTTTACTACAAGATAGTAAAGAAAGAAAAAAACATGACTGGAAAACTACACTGCTGTAAAAAAATTACCAAAGAAATGCAATGATATCTGTACTGCGCTGGCCAGCACGCTGCCTGGGCACCAGGCAAAACTTCACCTTCTTTGGGTGGAGGGGGCGGTAGCGACCGCAGCACTGGCGGGCAGGCGAAGCTCCTGCTCGTGTTCCCTTTGCCCACCGATGGCAGGGTGTGTGAAGGAGAGGAGAAAAAGCAGAGGGACTCTCTCATGAAACAGAGAAGGATTTGTTCCAAAGAAAAGCCATGAGGAGAGACATTGGAATTCGGTGGGCATGGGGTTTTATACCCCTATATAATAGGCGGGGAGAACATACAATAACCAGTAAAATATTAGATATGGGGTCTAACAAAGTGGGGGAGAAACGACCAGGGTGAATGGGAGAAGATGTGGGGAGTAGAGGGTTAACATGAGCCAGTCACTAACCGAGGAACATAGAACTTTCCAGAGACATAACCAAATATGAACCACAACAGGGAGGTGGGGAGGGAGCAGCCAAGGGTCCCAGTGTGCTTCACACAGCAGTTTGGGTGCTTCCTGTGCCTTCAAGCCCTTGTGCTGTGGAGGCATCAAACCAATGAGCCTTTTGGTCTGCTTGGTCCAGCTGACCATGGCTCTGGCCATGGCTCAATGCAACATGTACTGAACACTGTCTCACGATAAATCATATAAAAGGGCACTTTTTGATTTGAAAATTTAATTCCTTGGTAAGGTAATATATATGGTCCAGTCAAGTAAGTTTTGTGTCAACCATGCATCCATACTTCACCACATTAGGGAAACAATTTTAGTGGTTGATAGTTGTGTAAGCACATTGAGAGGCATAAAGGAAATAGGTTCACTTAGAAATCTGAATCCAGATTCGAACCTCCACTATCAGTGAACAGAATTTTTTTGCTTGATTTGCTTATTCAAATTGATGAAGCATTATGGAATCAATTTTGACAGGGTAATTTTAATGTAGATCGTATTCCTTTGTAGGATTCCATTACATTCCTTTGTAGAGTTCCAGCTGCTACTCTTTGACACCCATGTGCAAGTACATGAGTGTTTCTGCAGGAATATGCTGAAATCCAACAGCTAAGAATACCACCTATGTGGAAGCAAGCTTACAAGAGCCAGAAAATAAGGTTAGAGTTTGCTGCTAGTTTCAGGATAGTGGAAGAAAAAAACTAACTGGCAAATTCTCATCATGCCCATTCAGAGTTATGCTGTGAAAAGGGTCTCATAACTAGGTGAAGTAACTTATGACCTGAAAAACTGTTGTGGTGAGCCATGGCCAGGGCCACGGTCAGCTGGACCAAGCAGACCCACAGGTCCAGTGGTTTGATGCCTCCACAGCACAAGGGCTCTAAGGCACAGTGAGCACACAAAGGGCTGTGTGAAGCACGCTGACCATTGGCTGCCACCCCCCCTCCCATTATAGTTCATATTTGGTTATTCCTCCAGAAAGTTCTCTGTTCCTTGGTTGGTAATTGGCTCATGTTGCTCCTCTACCCCCTACTCCTTCTCCCATTTGTCCTGGTCCCTTCTACCCCCTGGGTAAGACCCCCTATCTGGTATTTTATTGGTTATTGTATGTTCTCCCTGCCTATTACGATTTTATTGGCTCTCCTTGTGGCTTCTCCCTACGAATAAAGGGAGAAGCCTTTCCCTGCCCCACGAGGAAGTCCCTCTGCCTTTTTTCCCTCCTCCTTGGCACACCTGGCCATCGGTGGGCAAGGAGAACCCGAGCTGGAGCTTTGCCTTCCCTCCAGCTGCAGTCGGCTTCCATCCCCTCACCTGGGGCAGGCAGAGCATTGCCTGGTGCCGGGGCAGCCTGTGCTGGCCAGAACAGCACCACGGCAGAAAAAAAATGTAGAATGTTCTTGGATGTATATTGATACTGATTGTGCTGATTTACACCCAGCAAAAGTACAAACGTACCATCTGGAGTCACTAGACATGAAACTGTCAAATCATTCATGTGTTACACAACTGTCAGGTCTCTAGAATAACCATTATCATAGTACAAAGTGTTATATTTAGGCCACTTTGCCTCCAATTGACTTCAGAACACTTTTGATGATAAAAATTGCAATTGTAATTATTTCACATAGTGCTTAAAAGAATTCTTCTGAAGGGAGGAAAGAAATAAAAGCTTTAAAAGACAGTAATGGATTTTTTTCCCCTTTGCTGTAGAAGCATTGTCAGCTTAAGACAACTTGCAAGCTCGTGGGAAGTTTTTTTCTTATGCTTGATAACATATGACACAACTAATAGTTGACTGCAGATTTTTCAAATGACTGAATGGAATTATTTGTGGCAGGGGGAACCAGGAAAGGTATCTTTTCTTGTTTTAACAACTGTATGAACAGAAGAGAGTCTTCTATGTTCTCACACAACCATGCTGCTCATGCAAACAGAAGAAGTTAACAGGCTGAATGAAAAATTAACTGACTTGTATTTATGAACATCATTCTTTACACAGCTGCAAATTACATTACAGCACCAAAACGGTTGTATAAAAAAGTCACAGAAAACCCAACTAAGTTTACTGTTGTATGAAAATAGCAAGACTTACTGATGTTAATGATTTGTTTTTTAGTGAATGCTTTCAAATATACTGATAATAAATAGGTTTTTTTCATACTGCTACTCTTCAAAATTCACTAACAGTGGTCTGTGATGTGTTATGTTAGGAAAAAAGAAGTATTACACTCATCTGTTAAAGTTTTCTCTGTTAAAGACTAATTTACTTTTAATAATGCTAATTTAAAAAATATATAATTGGCTAAATAGCACCTCACCCGTAGAACTAATATTACCAAATAAAAACAAGAGCTATAGAAAGATTCATAGACAGAATACCTTGAAAAGCTAGAGAATATATTAAGCTTTACCAAACATAGTGGGCTGTGGGTAAACAGGGAGGGGAAACAGAAGGGGAGGAGCAAAGCAGGGAAGGAGAGAAACTCAGCAGACTGTAGAAAGGTTCATGTCTTAAACAGATTACACGGAAAAGTTGAAACTTTGAAGTCAAAGTACAAAGGTTACATTGCTGTGTTTGTGCCAATAATTCTGAAAGCAGTCATAGGGAACAATTTATTTTCCTTGTTCTATGCAGAAAAGGGACATTTGTTGTCAGGAAAGACTTTTAGTTCTCTTAAGAACCACGTACACAAACTGCAGACACTCAGCTGAAATGCTGACAGTCTGAAATGCTCAGTGGAGAGTGCCAAGTTGAACAGGAAGAAACAAAATGAAGGAATGTATTATGTGATTTATTTTTTCCCCCTACCTTTCTGGGACATAGAGTTTTGAAGATACAGCTGTGTGAAAATGTTCCTCAAGACAGCTTTGCAATAGTGACAAGAATTTCAAAACTGAGGATAAAACCCCACTGATTTTCCATTCCCTGTGGTGCTGATGTTAAAATACAAACAGTTCCATTCTGAATTACACACATAGCTCACCTAGTGCCATATCCTGTGCCAGATGATTATCTTGGGTCCCTTTGCTGAAGGTATGAAAACTCTGTACATAATTTGCTGGAGTATCCATCTAAAGAAACTTCCACTTCCTACATGAAGATGAGAAAATTTACTTGCTTCTCTAACTGTGGGACTTTATTCCACCTAAAATCCCCATTTTTAGGTCAATTTAATTCTAAATCATTACTTTCAGAATTAAATAGTATTAATTAAGTAATAGCATTGCTAAAAAACTGTATTCATTCCTTCTTTTTGAAACTCCTTCCTTTCAGTTACATTAATGATTATCATACTATTACACAATAAGACAGAAAGAAGAATATAGTTTCCCAGCTCTTTTACAGCCATTTTTTTCTGTCCTTTAGGGATTGGGATTTGATTCTCAAGAGAAAAAGAATCCCCTTTTTCACGTCTTTAAATTAGTATGTCTCTACTACCCCCATGATTTTATCTGACCTTAATTTCATGACATCTAGAGTATCTGTTTTCACATGTAGTGCTATAGACCAGACTCCAGATAATGGCAAGAAATTTACTTACATAATTACATTACTAAAAATTTTCAGTATTTTTGTTCTGTCCCTAACAGGTGTTGTCCTAACATAAAAGTTCCTGAACTTTGAGGAATATGTGCATAAGTGTCAATTAATGCTTTATTAGAGACGACCAAGTAGTATTATTTGCCATAATCAGGAGTGACAGGTCCACATACAATGGATTTTCTGCTTCATGAATACTAAATGTAGCATCCATGTGTGCATTGGTTTGATGTTTCTTATTAAAAATAATGTGTTGTGTATAATAAGGAAGAATCATGCGCATCATGGTTTTAAGATCCATCAGCACAGATAAGCAAATTTGATGGGGAGAAAAAAACAACCATTCTAATTACTAAAATCATCATAATATAAGTAACCAGAATAGTTTAGAGTTGCAGATATGGAACACTTTCCAACAGAAGTTCTAGTTCATAAAAACTACGTTTTTTCATTTGCATCATTAATCAAAGGATTGAAAGGCAAAAGGAGAAAACCAATTTTCTACTGTACCTCATCTATTAACTCTGTATTTTTCTCTTTTCTTCTTCTCTTACTCCTCTCATTACAAATTTCCTAATAGCCCACTATTAGGTCAGTCAGAAAGGGAGAAAATTTATACTACTTATTTCATCAGACTTCTATGGATCTGTTATTTTTCAGGTTTCTGTGATAGCTCTTAACCCGCATTATCATCAGGCCTATTATTACAAAACTTGAACTTCTTGAATTAATTTCCCCCTATTTTCTGTTCTCTTCTGCCTCTCTGAAGGCAAACTTTAGTAAGATTCACATGAAAGTCATCATATAATTTCTGACTGTATAATAATGGGGGAATTTAATTTGTGCCAACATGAACTCTAGTAATTATAGTTGTCACTTTCAGTAGTTTTTCCTATTGTATTGGGTTTATATGACCAGGATTTGGTAGGAGGGGGTGGGTTACAGGGGTAGCTTTTGTGAGAAGCTGGTAGAATCTTCTCCCATGTTCAGCAGGGACAGTGACAGCCACCTCCAAAGTAGACCTGCTGCTGGCCAAGGCTGAGCCTACCCATCAGACAAGGCAGCAGAGCCTCTGTAATAAGGGAAAAAAAGTTATAGCACAGATATAATGGTTCTTAGAGGAGTGAGAATGCATGAGAGGAACAACTCTGCAGACACCAGGGTCAGTGGAAAGGGAGAGGAAAGGGTGCTCCAGGCACCAGAGCTGAGATTCCCCTGCAGCCCGTGGTGCAGCCCATGGTGAGGCAGCTGTGCCCCTGCAGCCCATGGAGGTCAATGGGGAATGCAGAGATTCACCTGCAGCCCATGGAGGAGCCCCACACCAGAGCAGGTGGATGCCTGGAAAGAAGGCTCTGAACCCATGAAAAGTCCTTGCTGGAGCAGGCTTCTGGCAGGAACCAGCCAACCCCAGGAGAGAGGAGCCCACACTGGAGCAGGCTTCGTGGTAGGAGTTGTGACCCTGCAGGGTCCTGAGCTGGAGCAGGCTGTTCCTGAAGGACTGCACCCCATGGAAAGGGAGCCAAGCAGGAGCAGTACATGAAGAACCGTAGCCCATGTAAGGACTCCCCCTGGAGAAGCTCATGGAGAACTGTCTCCTGTGGGAGGGACCTCACATTGGGACAGTAAAAGAACTCCTCTCCCTGAGCAACAGCAGAAACAACGGGTGATGAACTCACCATAGACTCCATTCCCATCTCCCTGTGCCTCTGGCAGGGGGGAGGTAGGGCCTGGGAAGGAGGGAGGGGGAGGGTGAAAGGTGTTTTTAAGATGTATTTTACTTCTTATGATCCTGCTGTGATTCTGCTTGATAATAAATGAAATTAATTTCCTCAAGTCAAGTCTGTTTTGGCCATGATTGGTAAGCAGGAATCAGTTCTCCCTGTTCTTATTTTAAGTCATGAGCCTTTGATTGTATTTTCTCTCCTGCCCACTTGCAGAGGGGAGTGCTGGAGCAGCTATGGTGGCTACCTGGCATCCAGCAACCCCCCCATATTGATCAAATGCAGAGTTTTATGTAATAGGTGGAAATAGGTGAGATTGGCAGTAGTATAGACAAAACAAGTCCAGGAAAGTGTATTTTGTTGTTTACATGAATTACAATAATATTTGGCCAAGTTAAGATTAGTTGAAAGTCATATGTGGTGAAAATGTCAACATCTGAGCAATTTCTGAAAAATGCATTTACATATACTGTTCATAAATTATTTTCTAACCATTACAGACAGGGAGGTGACTGCTCAAAGTATAAAAACTGTTGTTTGGTCTGCTCCATACTTTCATATTCCATGATACTGCAAGGATCTCCAGAAATTACTGTGACTATTTTCTTCCAGCTTTCCAGGAAATTGGCATGGATTTATCAACCACAACCAACCTGTCCCTAGACATTAGTCTGAAAAGCAGAAAGAGTAAAATGAAGAATATTTGCCTTTCATAAAGCCAGGAGACAAACAGATCCAGTGTGGTGTTTCACACGACACAAAGACAGAGCAGACTTCCAGTGGGAGGAGTTCTCTTGCTTTTCCGGCTTCGTGTTCACTGAATGTTTCTTGGACTAAAGAGACAATAAACTAGGGAAGGAAAACAGACCATGACTGGAGTCATGGGGGTATTAATCCCTTTGAGTCGGGTCCCACAAATATAGGGACAAATGGACAGTTTGAACAACACTTAGGAAACAGTGCAGTCTGATGAAGAAGGAAACACTCCACAGAACACAGAAGATTATGAATCATCTGAAGCCAAAGAATCAGTGGCAACTTTGCAGAGCGAATTCCCAGATAAAAAAGCATGAACCTGGTTTGGATCTAAGACAAAATAGCCCAAGTGTGGCTGCTAGGAAGATACAGAATTAAATTTGGCAAACTGCCCAGAATAAGCCATTCAAAGACTTTACCTCTTCCAGGCTGTCACTTAGTAAGCACAACTCTAGAGAATTCAAATAGTACAAGAAAATATATGAGAGGCAAAAATCATGCAGTGCTCAGAAACAGAATTCACAAAAGGGCCGTACATGGATCTGCACATGAACTGCCAGCAGTACAATACACTACAAAACACTACTACAATACAGTATTTGGAGAAAGATGAAAGGACTACTGTGAAATGTATAATTTTGCAAACCCCAGCAGAGCATGCAGAGCATGGACAAATCAGATAACAAGAATGCTATTAGTTCCAAAAAATTCTTCAAAAAAGCTGCAAGCAGTGGTGAAGCAGAACAAGGATTCTAGCAAGTTTGGCACAGGTGAATACAGTATGTTCATCATGGTGAACTCGTACTAAAAAACCAAGCAAACAAAGCTAAACAAAATGGGCTGTAGGAAAGAAATAGATGAAACTCAAGGCTCAAAGGCTTGTCTTTCTGAAGGGATTCTATGTCAAATGCTTGAGAAAGAGCATGTATTCAATTTATAACAGCACTGAGAAAAAAGTACCAATTACTGGATTCAAAATATGTCATGTCCACATGTTTTAGCAAGCAGTTGTTCTCACTGGTAGAACAGATTCTTCAGCTGTGGAAAAGTTCAAAGAGTAATTGCTCTCAGAAGCAAAGCTGTCAATAAAGTATAGAATAAAGGGGCCCAATTTCTGCGCCCATGAATATTCTTTTGACCTAAGGAAGGGGGATAAAAGAGAACTCGGATAGGTTTTCTTCTCTGGGAATTGCAGAGCAAGCAGAAAAAGAAGAAAAGTCTTTTAAGCTAGTTGGTCACTCTAGTGAAAGCAAAGAAGAAAAAATAATGAAGCTTTGGCTTCTAGTATGCTAAACTGTTGCTAAATAAAAGTGTGGAAAGACTAAAGTGTTTACCAGTACACCAGTGAGTAGAAATTTCTGGAATACATATTCCATGCCAAGTGTTTTTCTAGATTTCATTAATCAGCAGAGTTCTGGAAAATGAAACAGAAAAACAAAAGTTGCATTTTCAGACTTTCAAATTTCTTTTGAGGAAGTTTCTTCGGGTAATGTCCAAGGGAAGTCACAGGAAAATATAACCATTATTTAATTGTATAGAAGGCAGTAAAGTCCACTGAACTTTAATTGTGAAGGAAAAAAACAGTAGATGTCTCTAAGCAGACATAAATAAATAAAGAAACTTAAATAAATACAGAAAATTAGAAAAAAAAAAGCTGATGTTCTTGGACTAAACTAAACCATGGGTGCTATTTAATATAGCAAGGTATTAACACAATAAGCTAATACAGCAAAAGAATGTAGGGGGATCCAGGAAAACACCAACCTTTCTAGCATAGGCAAGGGAGACTTAAAAGAGCTTGTTGGGAAGATAAACTGCATGTCCAGAGCAGTCATCTAAGAATGATACAATGCAGAGATGTCTAATATACATGTTGTACAACAGTCAGTCACAAAATTGAACTGCTAGCTTAAAGAGATTTGCCTTTTTACAGTAGCCTGCAATAACATAGGTAGAGTCAGTAAGGAGAAAATTTAGGTTTCTGCAGCGTCACTGAAGACTCTTGCAAAACTACATGGGTGCGAAAGCACAGCAAACAGATGCACACAGGTTATGGAGCTTTTGAAGCAAAGCAACAGCAATGTGACTTAATCACCTGCAAACAGAAAATAACACTCTGGCCTTCCCTAAAGTTTTGCACATGGTTTTGAAGTTTGTATCTGGGAAGTAAACACTAAACTGAAAGTACCTCTTTGTCACTGCCAGTAAGGGCAAACTTGATATGGCAGCCTTACAATGGAGAACTAGCCTGTATTTTCAGCAGTTTTCACTGCACTAGAAATTAAAAAATCTCATGGGAAATTTTCACTACAGTGACTCCTATGAGTTCTCTTTGAAAAAAAGGGTTTGACATGTGGGATCTTGTCAAGATTTTGCAGCAAGAAATTACAGGCTAGTATTAGGAAGCCACTAAATTCACCTGGCAAACAACTTTTTCAGAGAACTGCAAGCAAAAGAGCTAATAATTAAACCAGATACCCATGATAAATGAAGATACATAATGAAGTGCAAAAGCAAATCAGATGGGATAATACCTCAGGAGCTACTAGTGTTCCTTAAAAATTATCTGTCTACCTGACAGGAAAGTTTCACTGCAGACAGCAGTGATGTTACAAAAGATTGCTTTACCAAGAATGGAGGCACTGTGGAAAAATAAGAGAGACCACACCCCGACTTCCCTTCCCACATTGTGGCACATTTGATGCAACCCTTATAGAGCTCTTGATGTGTCGGGCAACTTGATGTATCTTAATGCAAAGAGAGCTTTTTTTCCTGCACTGACATAAGAGACCCTCCTGCACAGTGACATTTCTTCACAGTGTTATCACCTTCATGGACATAAATTGTAGATACACATGTAGGACATTTTTTTGGCTTTCAGCTGTGCAGGAACTGTACAATACAGTGATAACTTTACCCCCAAGGCAGCCACATAAACTGGGCAAAACATCATACAGCAATGAAGGTAAGAGAGAGGAGACAGAGAGAAAATTGATAACATGGGTAGGACAGAGGGTGACAGCAGCAAAAAGGGAAGTTGGGTTAAAATCAGTGTGAATGTAAATACAAATAGAAAAGCAGGGAGAGAAAACTGACAGGAAGACCTGGAGAAAAAAATAAAATGCAGGAGAAAAAGGATTGAAAACACAGTCAAGATCGAGGTAACAAGCAGAAACAGACAGGAAACACACTCTTTCTCTTCCTTCTTGTCTTGGGGTGACTCTATGATGTGTATCCCCTATCACGGCTCTATGCCAAAAAATTAATTTTGTGCCTTTTCTGTGCCTTTAAACTGAGCTTGAGAGGGGAGGAAAAAAAACAACCAGCCAACCAACCAACCAAACAAACTTTTCAAAGCAGTTCCCAATGACACAGAGATAGACACTGCTCTGCATTCTCCCCAGCAGCGGTAGCACAGAGAGAGCACCCTGCCTGTTTCCTCATCCAGCTCTTCAGTTTTTGGATTTTTTTCCCCTTTTCTCCGGTGTGTTTCCTGGGACTGTGGCATTTTTTCCCCATTTTTTCTCTTCTGGACTGTTTCAACAACATCAGAACACATCGGGAGAATTTTTCTTCAGGCCCGGAGGGGGCCTAAGGCCACCCCCCCACACCAGCTCTGAGAAGGAGGGACCACAGCTACGAAAGGACTCTAATTTCTTCCCAGTTTTTCTCTCTATAGTGAGGGGTTTTACTATTGAGCATTATTATCCTTCTCCTGTGTAGTTGTTAATAAGTAGGTTTTATCTCTTTCCTTTGAGGAAATTTTTTTTTCCCAAACCTGGTGGGGGGACAGGTGGTTGTAACCTGTTTTTCTTTCAGAGGATATATTGCTAGATTTTGGCCAAACCAGCACACTTGTCAAAAGAGAAGCAGAGGGAAAAGGAAAGAGGAAATGGCAGAAAGAGCAAAAGGGTCTGGACACTGTGAAAGGGTCCCTCTCTGAAAGCTGGAATGGAGCTGGTGGCTTATATGTCCCTGCATGCTCTTGTAGCACAAAGGACAACTCTCTCCTGATACTGGCTGAGTCATGCCCCAATGCCAGAAGCTTCCTATTAAAAAAGTAATTTCTAATTACAAACTATGTCATAAAACATTTGGTCAAGGGGCATTTTTAAGGTTTATGGGGATTGTCTCTTGGGAAGCTACCCTGCTCTTGAGTACTTGACCTTAAAATCTTAATATTTTTTAATGTCATCTATTTTGGATGTAATGTATACACCACAGAAGAAGAGAAAGATGTAATTATTTGACTCCATCAAAACTACTTCTGTGGTGAACTTGACTTTAATCTTTGTATCACATTTGCCAGATGTATTCCATTGTTATTCATAATTTTCATGCATCAAGTGCACCTTAGTTCCTTTGCGTTAACACTCTGAAATGTAGTGCAGAGCAGCTGGCCAGATTGTTCGTTTTGTTTATTGAGAGGTCAGAGGAAATGTGAACACCAAAAACTTTTTAATATGCTTAAAAGGTAAGACAGTCTCATCTCCACTTCAGCATACAGTCTGCTTTTTAAATAAAACACTTTTCATCTTGCTAGGAGAGGAGTGGGGTTTTGTTGTTTTGGGTTTTTTAATTGTGACTAGGGAATCAGAATGGATAAAGTTTCATCTCATTTTAAAGTTCATTTGATTCATGCTCAGCATTCATGCCTGTCTTTCTGAAGACAAAAGATGGTAGTTTGTACCTTTTTTCTGCCCACACTAGGAAGAATTGATCAACCTCTCTAAATAATACATTGGCACTAATTTCTGTGCTCATGGCCAGAGGCAAGATTGTATGGTGTCTGCTAATGAAAATAATTGTGAGGAGACAGAGGACAAAATAAAGAGACAGTAAGAAATGGTATCAAACTTTAAAAAAATGTTTAAACTACAAATAACTGTTGACTATTCTCTCTTCATTTGTATAGAAAAATTCAGCTGGCTCTGAATTTGAACTTGATGAATTATTAAAAGCAAATAATTAATTAATCAAATTTCACTTTTCCTATATGTGAACTAAGATAAAATGTCTCAATTATATTTGATATTCAAAACTCTTCATGCATTTCTTAATTTTGTTTTTCCTTTTACACAGAAAGCATAAGAAACATGGTACAAATACCAGGATAGAAAAAGATGTTTTATATTTAACATGATATTTGGCCTGAACCAATGATTTCACTGGCTCCAGAATTCCAACTTTTAATTTTTATGGGCCATTTTGCAAGTCCTCAACAGGGTTATTTCTGGCACATAACGCAAATTCAGTGTGAAATCTGACTTTTTGTTACCTTGTACAGATGTAATCGACACTGATCTGTGCTAACAGAACAAACATCTCTACTTTAAAAATTCTGGCCAGTGCTGGTCAGAAAAAAAGAATACTGAAAAATAGAGTCATGCCTGAATCAAAAAGGTTTTCTTTTCTCCCTGGAAGTGTATAGTTGTGGAAAGCCTGCTTTTTTAATAGCTTACCTTATAAATGTTTTTGGAGCAAAACTCTATGTGTAACTTAGTATTTGTTATGCCTGTCTGGCCTGTTTTTTCTTCATTGTATTTCCTTTTCAGACATTTATTCCAACCAAATTGCTTTCACATGTTAATGAGCTTCCAAGTAAATCACATTAAATTTCACTGGCTTGGGGCAAGGCTGACAAAAGTTGGGACTCTGGATTGTTTTTACTCCTTTCCTGTCTTACTTCTTCCCCAAAGGTGGGAGAGACAAAGCCTGTGATTTTGCTCACTGTTGACTTCTCCTCCTGCCTTTTCTAGTGTCTCTCTTGACACTGCATCCCAGGCAGTGAAGAAAAGATGCAGAATGGTAAAGGGCCAGTGAGGCCAGTGAGCTTAAAAAAGGTATTTCTTTTATCTAGTGCCTTCTCCCCATGCTGCTCCCTTTATTTCCAAATGGCTCAAGAAGCTTTCAGCTGGAACAGACACACAATTTCTGTTTCCACGCTGTGTAAAGAACTAGGAATAAGGACGAGTGGCAGGGCATTAGCAAGGACAAGGAGGCACTGCTTGTGAGCACAGAAAATCCTCCCAAGAGCCAGTGAAATCTCCCAGCCCCACTGCCATCTGATGTGTTCCTTCTTAGAAGAGGAAAATTACTGAGCAGAAGAAAATGTCTACTGAAAAGTACTGACAGAGAAATTGTTCCAGCCTGGGAGCTGTGAACCTGGAAATCAGGATTTGGAATCCAAAATGTTCTTGGAAGTGCAGCTGGCCTCTTCAAAGTACAGCTGCTATACCTAGAAAGCAGAGATATCCTAAGCCACCAAGACTAAGTGCAAAACCAAGAAACATTAACAGCAACTTGTCATATGAAAAAGTGGTAATGTCTGGAAAAATAAAATGGATTTGAAAGAACAGAAAACATCATCATAATTGGCTGTTACAGATGAAAAACCAAAATTAACAGGTACCTACTGGTGGTTTAAAAATGTGGTACCCTATGACCTGTTATGTCTAAGATACAAAAATGGAACCTGTGTCTCTGAGGTCTTCTCATGTTGCATGTACTCTTTTTAAGCAGATTGAATCCCACGCAAACTTTCTAAGAGATCATGGATTCCCCTCATGGATGCCTGGTTGACTCTAGACTCCTTGACACAAACCCTTTTCAGGTGAGACTCTGCCTGTTATCTTATCGGTCCCCCTCTTCTTTGTAGATTTTTTTTCCATCTCTGGCATAGTTAGATCTTCCCTCTAAGAACAGATCATCACCTTTTGTTATGGTTTGGCCTCTTCTGAAATCTGTATAATTCACTTGGTATTTTTATATATATCTATATGTGTGTGTATATATCCATATAAGTAATTTATCACATCTGGTGTCATACTGTTGATACTCTTATGATTAACTTGTATATCTGTGTCCTGGGGTGACTCTATGATGTGGTCTCTCTCCTCCAAACTGGCACAATC